>ONZH01021364.1:0-164471 GCA_900303285.1 Rhinella marina | reverse complement strand
CCCTTTCTCTACAAGATACCCATATATTTTAGAGACCACCCTCCTCTTCTCTTCCCCTTCACACATTTGTACCAACAGGTCATCAAACTCCACTATTATCTTCTTCTTTAGATCTTTTACCAACGCCCCTTTAAGCTGCAAAAATTCAAACCAAGCCTTTTCATTCAACTCGTGCACCGTTTTAACCTCTTGCCAGGTTCTAAATTCTTCCTTATTTACCATTGATCTATACACAGTATCCCCCCCGCTTCCAATTGCCTCAGTTTCCCCAGTCGTTTAACATTGCTCAAATTCTCATTTCCCCAAATAATGGCTTTATTAAAGATCCCCCCATATCCCATTATTTTCTTAAAGTACTCCCAGGTTTTCCTCACTGCTATTAACATTTTAATTTCTTTCCACTGATCTGATTCCAATAACCTCCGATTCAAGTAACTGAAAGAGTATTAAATTTCCATTCTGAACTTTGTCTAACCCACCTAAAAAGGTCGCTTCCCTCCGCACACGCGATTCCAATACATTTGTGTAGCTATATAGTATTTCTTTATATTGGGGAAACCGAGACCACCCTTTTTTTTGGAAGTGATAAGAAGTCTAACTTCATTCTTACATGTTTCCTCCCCCAAATTAATGCGTTAAAGGAAGAAAGCAACCTCTTAAAGTAGGATTTCATCTATCCATACAGGAGCCGAGGAAACAGATACAACAATTTTGGCAATATCACCGGTTCTTATGAGAGAAATTTTATCTACTTTGGACAAACAAAGTTTATTCCAAATATCCATTTTCCTGTCCTACTTCTTTAACAATGGGATCGGTATTAAGCTTATTGAAATCATCAATTGTTATTTGAAACCCTTATTCCCAAATACCGAAACGCATCCCCTGACTCTAGCACCTTCAACTGAACCTCTACTTCCCCCTCTCCTTTCCAAGTGGAAGCATCACAGACTTAGTCCAGTTTATCTCGAGTCCGGAATATAGTCCGAATTCCTGGACCACTCTAATGACCTCCGGCACTGACACCTGCGGATCCGCCAGAAAAAAGTAACAGGTCGTCTGGCATATAGTGATATTACATCCCTCTCCCCCCTAACTCCAAACCCGCCGCACCAATTCGTTAGATCTTAGCAAGATCGCCAGTGGCTCTATGTATAGGGCGTAGAGAAGGGGGGAGAGGGACAACCTTGCCTGGTGCCTCGAGAAAGCGAAATGCTTTCAGACACCCTCCCATTCACCTGAATCTGTGCCGAAGGGGTTCGAATAAAGAGTCTGCACCATATTTATAAATTTAGGACCCAATCCAAATCTCTTCATAACCCCCCACAAATACTCCCACTCCACCCTGTCAAACGCCTTAACTGCGTCAAGAGACAGGATGGAGTGGGAGCCCCCGGGAACCCCCCGTTCAATATTGGTATATAACCTATGCAGATTGTACCTTATCATTCGAGCTGGAATAAAACCTGTCTGATCCTTTTCTACTATTGATCCGATGACCTTGGCCAATCGATTCGCCAATACCCGGGCAAATATTTTTACGTCTGTTGACAAGAGGGATATAGGTCTATAAGAGCTTACCTGTGTAAGATCTTTCTCTGGTTTCGGTATTAATGTTATTAAAGCTCGTGACATTGAGTCCGGAAGTTTTTTTGTTTTAATTGAGGTGTCTAATACCCTTAATAATGCAGGCAAAAGGACTTTCCCATGTACTCTATAGAGCTCATAGGGGAAGCCGTCAACACCGGGAGAAGAATTTCCTTTACAATCCCCCAGAGCTTTATCTAATTCACTCAAAGTAATGGAGTTATCAAGCAGTAGGGTTTGTTCCTCACTTAATCGAGGAAATTTAATTAAATTTAAGTAGTTTTCCAATTCAATCTCCTGGTATCTGGTCTCACTCATATAAAGCGCAGAATAGAATCCGGCAAATTCCTCCACTATTTTATCCGATTCTGTTATCATTTGGTTCTTGCTATTCTTAATTCCTACTACATATCTTTTTTCTTGCTTAATACACCCATAAGCTTTTATTCGGTTTTCCAGAGTCTAAATATACCTTTCTTTGATACAGGAGATTAACATTTTTGCCTTATCATTAGATATAGCTTCAAAATATTCTGGGCTTCTTCAAGCTCTTTCTTATTTTCATCATTGGGCTCTCTGATTATAACAAACTTCCTTGTCCTTTACCCTCTGTTCATAGCTCTTCTCTTTCTCCCGAAACCCGTTTCCTCATCTTGTTTATAATTCCTTGGTACTTCCCCCTTATTACCAGTTTCATTGCCTCCCACACATTTTGGTCAGTAACTGATCCCCAATTGAGTTCTATTATTTCCCGAAACTCATTCTCTATCTCTTCCTTCCCATCTATAATCTTAAGCCAGTGTGGGTTGATTTTAACAATCCCTCTACTGACTATAGATTTTTATTTATTTCCACCGCGGACCAAAGAGTGGTCGGATAACGTACGGGGGTGATATTTAATGTCTTTAACCTTCCCTGCAAAACTTGTCGTACACAACACTAGATCTATTCTAGACATAACATTACAGGTCCTATTCCAGCAGGAAAAACAATTTTGTACTGGGTGTCTCTGCCTCCATAAGTCAATTAGTCCAATCTCATCTATAAATTTAGCCAATGGGGAGGATACAACCTGTTTCTTGATTTCTGAAACCCTGAACCTGTCCCTCTCCTCTGAGATAACACAGTTGAAATCCCCCAACACCATAAGTGGACAGTTCCCCTTCCCTCCCCAAAATCTCATTAATGCATCTAGTACTCTATAACTAAAAGGGGGTGGGATTACACAAATGCTATTAAACAACAAAAACCCTCCATTTTCCCATGATGAAAACATAAGATCCTTCTTTATCTATTTCCTTCCCTAACGTTTCCCAATTAATTCCTTTATGAACTAAAACTGACACCCCCCTAGAATATTGTGAATGAATGGAATGAAATCGTTCCCCCCACCATTTTTTGTGCAAAATATGTACTTGTTCTGCATTTATATGTGTTTCTAGCAAACCAATTATACAAGGAAAGAACGACCTCACCCTATCCATTATTGCAATTCTCCTAACCCTTTCTTTACATCCCCTAACGTTCCAAAAAATTATACGTGTCATTTAATAAGTCTTCCATAATAAGTGACATCTCCACCTTCATATTCTATAACATTATAACATTTTTCTATCCAAAGTTCGTGCATTGTGACATTGATTTATTCCACATATATAAAAAAAACAAAAAAAAAAAACAAAAAAAAAAAAAAAAAAGAAAAAACCTTTTTTTTCTTTTCCATAAACCACCCTCCCCTCCCCCCACCCACCCCTCCCACCCCTCCCACCCCATGGCCTCCCAGCAAATGCCAGGAAAAACCCCTAATCCAAGCAGGTACTTATTAAACACATCTTCCCCTGACTATCTCATTTTAATCCTCTACTATCCATCCACTGAACCGCCTCTCCAGGAGAATCAAAGAACCAAGTTTTCTCCTGATATTCTAAACGAAGCCTTGCTGGAAACATTAAACCATAAGATACTTTGTTCTGCTGTAGTCTTTTCTTAATTTGGGTATATTCCGCTCTTTTTTTCCTCGTTTCCAGAGCAAAATCCGGATAAAATGACACTTTCTGTCCATTAAACGTGGTTTCCCCCATTTTCCGAGCTCTTCTCAAATGCCATCCCTGTCCCTATAGTTTAGTACTTTGATAATAATGCTTCTGGGATAACTTCCAGGGGGCAGGGGTTTTTTGGGGACCCTATGCGCCCTTTCTAACGCAAAGTTCACAGTAAGATTTTCTTTACCCAGGGTATCCCTCAGCCAATTTTCCAGAAATGCAATCATATCTTTTCCTTCTACTCCCTCGGGCATGCCTACCAGTCTTAAATTACTTCTCCGGGCCCGGTCTTCCAACTCAATTATTTTTCCTTTGAGCTCCTTATTGTCACTTTTAATTAACACAACCTCTTTTTTTAGAGCTCGCAGATCATCCTCAACAGACCCAACCCTTGTTTCAACCTCCTCCATTCGTGCACCTATTTTGTTCAGCTCGCCTTTAATCAGGCCCATATCCTCTCCCAGGGAAGTAACTTTGGCAGTTAACACTTTCACTGATTCATCACAGTTTTTAATGGCATTCATCACCCCAGCTAACCAAGGGGGATCTCTTTCCCCATGATCCACTGATGTATCAGTCAATAAAGAAATGTCTGTTCCACTCTCATCACTTCTTTTTTTTACAGTTCGATTCTTAACCCCGCCCCCCGCAGCGCTGAACATTTTATCAATTTTTATAGCAGTTTTGGCTTCTTTATCAGCTTTTGCCCTTCCTCCCATCCTGGATCCTAGCGTGTACCCAGAGACAGCCCCACCTCACACCCACAGTGTGTAAAGACACAACCCAATTTTCCCAACAGGTGCAACAGACTGTTAGTCACTCCTGGTCCATCAAGTATACCGAATAATCAAAGCAAATCCACTGCAATGGGTCTATTCAAACAAGGCTGTCTCCCCTGGAATGTTTATACAAGGATATACAAATAACCAGGTAGTATTCTGATCAATTAAACAGCAATGAGGCCCAGGAAGATTAGGACAAATCTGTTAAGGCAGATATACTGAACCAGGAATTCCAAGACAGTTAGATATTCAGGGGGTGCAGGCAGATATTGAACCAAGTCAGTAAAGCTGGAGTGTTAATATAGGCCTATTACGGCCAAAAAAAAAAAAAAAAAAAAAAAAACCAGTACTTACAATACATCCAGTATTATACTCCAGAGCTGCACTCACTATTCTGCTGGTGCAGTCACTGTGTACATACATTACATTACATATCCTGTACTGATCCTGAGTTACATCCTGTATTATACTTCAGAGCTGCACTCACTATTCTGCTGGTGCAGTCACTGTATACATACATTACTTATCCTGTACTGATCCTGAGTTACATACTGTATTATACTCCAGAGCTGCACTCACTATTTTGCTAGAACCACACAGCTCCATTCACTGTGTAGCGGACAGAGCTACTAGCTGCAGCACTACTGCAACTGAAGTAAATGGGAACAGTGCTGTACTTTGCAGCACCTTCCACTACACGACGAATGGAGACGTGTTGTTGTGGCACCGGAGCTATAACGATCGGTGAGGGATGTTAGACCAATGCCAATCTGATACAGATGGTCTATCCTGATTATAAGCCATCACCACTGAAATCCTGGACAACCCCTTAAAGAAGCAGTATAAGATGTGGATTGTAAATTAACTTTTGCTTGTTTATCTCTTAAACAAGTCCAATTGAGGTTTTAAAAACGTGAAGATTAATGCGCTTTTTTTCCGCTTGCTGATGAAAGCCTCATTACTGAGAGGACAGCATTGTTCGGTATGTGACCATTGAAGTGCACTGGGGCAAAATAATTACAGCCATCTGCATTTAGGTTTAATTGGAGTGCCTGCATATCTGAATATGTCTGTGTAATAAACACCAGCAGAATGTGCATCGTCACCAAGGGCCCGTCCTGCCTGGAACACAGTACTCATTATTAGACTGTGTAGAGAAAAACGAGGGTAGCTCACCCTAAAAAGTAGTTATATCAAAAGTCTTTGTTTTTATGGGTACTATTACATAGCTTCTCCTGATTTGTGTGAAACAAAGCTCCAAATTCCCACCACTAGAGGGAGCTGAAGAGTTTATAGTAGTAATATTATTTCCATCTACGAGAGCTGTGTAAAACTGTATGCAGTGAGCTCCCCCTAGTGGTGAGTGCAGGCAGTGGGTGTGGAAACGCTGCGTCAACAAACTGGGTTGACTTTGGGATAATCCTAAAGAAGTTATCCCGGCAGTCGCCTGGTTTTCACCCTTTAACCCCTATACAAGGATCTGGACTTTGCTGGGAGCTACTAAGCCACTACCTCTTGGAGTAGTCCAGGTATTGTTGACAGCTGACCCACGGGGGGCTCAGAAACACCTTTGCAGAACACCGACGAACAGGAAAACTTGTAGTCAGAAACAAGCCAAGGGCTAGCAGAAAAGGGTTAATACAGTAGACAGGTAGAGGTCAGGTCAGCCGGCAGAGGGTCAGAATCCAGGAATCAGGCAGAAATCAGTACAAGGGTAAACAAACTGATACAGTGCAAAAGTAGCAAGCTAGACAAGCTATTGGTCAGGCACCCTCCCATAGGAGAAGGTGCCTATAGTACCCCAGAGTGTGTGCTGGCCTTTCAAGGCCCGGGAAACGTGCACCTGCCTTATGGTCAGACTGAAGAGACCTGCCCTGTAAGCGCAGGCTGCGGCTTGTAGTGGAAGAAGAGACATGAAACTCCTATGGCCGTACTCGCTGCTGAAAGGAGAGCAGCGGCAGCGGGGTGAGTAACATGGTGCCCGTCTGGAGGAGTGGAAAAAGCGGTGGGCATGGACCAGAATGTTATTTGACTCTGTTCATGCAGCTTTGGAGCTTTGTATCAGAAAATTACGAAGCTCTAATTACATAAAATGCATAGAATTTGCATTTCATTTTTTACCAAACATCTAGATAATGAACCCAAAACAGACAAAGAAAACTCTTTAACTAGGCCAAAATGGCTTCAGCACTGAAAAAAGGTTTTCCGTACCTTCATCTTACCCTGCAGTGTTCATAATATATCCCCCCGTGACCGATAAATCCTAATGAAACCCGCGCCTGGAATGGTTTACTTTGCAGAAATTGTTCTCTTTATGGGTTCACAGAAGTTCAGCTGCTTACCATAAGATTGCAGCCTGCACAAGTACACAGTAAACAGGTAATATACAGATGTGGGCTATAGAAAATACATATATTATCATAGGGACGTCCAACTATTTGGATTGAACAGGTCCTAGCAATGGTTCTCACGTAGACTTAACCCTTAAAGGGGTTGTCCTACGAAAAATATCCTACAGTATTCAAACCAGCTCCTGGATCTGAATACTTTTGTAATTAAATACTTATGTAATTAAAAATGTATTATAGCTGCTGAGTTATTCAATAAAATGTATCTGTATAGTGCCACTTAATTTCTTATTTCTTTGACCTGCTCAATGAGAAGGCCGCACATGCTCAGTTTCATCTTTCAGCTTCCTCCTGAGCTGTGATAGGGAGAGCACGGACACACCTCCTGAGCTGTGATAGGGAGAGCACGGACACGCCTCCTGAGCTGTGATAGGGAGAGCACGGACACGCCTCCGAGCTGTGATAGGGAGGCACGGACACCTCCTGAGCTGTGATAGGGAGAGCACGGACACGCCTCCTGAGCTGTGATAGGGAGAGCTGAGACACGCCTCCTGAGCTGTGATAGGGAGAGCTGAGACACGCCTCCTGAGCTGTGATAGGGAGAGCTGAGACACGCCTCCTGAGCTGTGATAGGGAGAGCTGAGACACGCCTCCTGAGCTGTGATAGGGAGAGCTGAGACACACCCCCTGAGCTATGATAGGGAGAGCTGAGACACACCCCCTGAGCTATGATAGGGAGGGCATGGACACACCCCCTGAGCTGTGATAGGGAGAGCATGGATACGCCCCCTGAGCTGCAGCAGAAAAGACACTCCCCTTGAGCTGTCAGCTTGATATAAATATAGCAGAGCAATGAATGTGGAGATCTTTGGATCCATGTGAGGTACAGGGCTGGTTCTAGCTTTGTTAGAGAGAGATTGTCATGTCCTATATGATGTCTGATTTTCAGTTTTTACATTATTCGTGGGCTAACCCCTTTAATGCAAAAAAGAAGGTTTGGGAGTTCTGAAAACCTGACAATAGAGGGGTCCTGACAATGGCCAAAGCTTATGTCAACCGGGGTCTGAAAGCTGGGTCACTGAATGATGGAGAACGAGTATGCCCCAGAAATGACCACTTCTCCAATAAAAGGGATGGAAAGTCTAGAGCCGGCCAGCACTTATGTGACAAGATGAAACGGATCCTGGCATTCATTAAGAAAAAAAACAAACATTCTGAATACTTCTGTAACTGCATATAATTAAAAACTTTGTATAACCAGTGAGTTATTTAATAAAATGTATCTGTACAGCGCCACCTGCTGTTTGTTGCTTCCTGATTTCTCTGTCCACCTCAGTGACATTGCTGAGGTGGTCGCACATGCTCCTCCGGATAGGCCATCAAGATCAGATTGGTGGTGGACTGATCAGCTCCTAACCTAGTGACACCACGTTCATCGGGTTACATGGCCTATGTGCTGCTCAGTCCTATTGAAGTGAATGGGCCTGGACTAGATAGTGTATAGCGCTGTGCTTTGTATGCTATGAGGAGGCCGCAGCGCTCACTGGAGCACCGCAGCCTCTTCAAACAGATGATTGGTGAAGGTGCCGGGGGTTGGACTCAAACCGATCAGATACTGATGATCTATCCTGAGGACCGGTCATCAATATTGTACTTGTGACAAACCGCCCCCATTCACACAACCATATTTTTTGTCCGCCTCTGATCTCCATTTTTTGCGGATCATATGAAGACCCATTAATTTTAATGGGTCCACAAAAAATGCGGACAGTACACCGTTTTGAGGACAAGTATAGACACTGTTAGGGCTCATGCACATGAGCGTGTGTGCCCCGTGGTGCAGACTGAACCTTCCGTGTGTCCGCCGTTTACAGACACAGACCCATTGACTTGAACGGGTCTGCAATCCGCAAGAGAGGGTCCGCACGGCAAAAAAATAGGAAATGTTCTACTTTTCTGCAGTGCGGAGGCACAGACCGAAATCCCACGGAAGTGCTACGTACTGCTTCCATGGGCTTCCGCTCCGTGCCTCTGCTCTGCACCACTCCGTGTCTTGAGGATTGCGGACCTATTCGAGTCAATGTTGCTGTTTGCAGTCCACCCCACTCGTGTACAGGAGCCCTTACCATGAGTCTGCAAAAAAACGGATGCAGCACGGATGCCACCCGTATTTTTTGCAGATCTGCGTTTTGCAGCCCACAAAATATATATGGTCGTGTGAATGCACCCTAATAGGGTTCATCCTGCTGACAGGTGCTGATTATAGAGGCTAAAATCTGGGCTGCATCCACAGTCATGATGGGAGTGAGCTTCAGAATAAAAAAAAAAGGAAATTTAGAATAATCCATCAATTTAAAGGCTATGTACACCTTTAGAAGCAATTTTCATTCATGATTGCATTTTACTCATTTTTGGCTAAAAATAATTTTATCACTTAGCCTTTATTAAAAATATTGAGCCGTTCTGTTACAAGGGGTAAACTGTTTTTCTAGCTGTGTGACTGGTACTTTTACTTTGTGCCGGTCATCTAATAAACCTTATTCCTAAACTACTGAGAGGTCATAAACACTTATTTAAGCCACATTCTTATCAGTAAGAAAAGGACTGAGCTATAATGAGTGTTTATAATGTCAGAGATCAGAGATAAGGAGCCCCTCATCTCCCCAGATGACTGAAAAGACAGAAAATCCAAAGGCTGCTAGTAGAGCATCTCAGCTCTGTACAGAAAAAAGGGCTCCATATTTTTAAAGACCAACTGAAAAAATGATTTTAGCTCAAAATGAGTACAATGCAAGAATAATTTTTTTAAAAAAATTGCTCCGAAAGGTGTACACAGCCTTTAAATATCCTTAGAGTACGGCCACACGGTCAGGTTTCCTGATGCAGTTTTGGAAGCCAAAATGAGGAGTGGATGATAAAAGGAGAAAAGCTATAACTGACGGATACGTCTTCTCTTTTCTGAATTCACTCCTGGCTTTGGCTTCCAAAACTGCGTGCAGGAACCTGACCGTGTGACCGCACCCTTACCACTGCACTCGGGAATGTATCTTGCTCCATTGCAGTTTATATCAGCTGGAGTGACATCGCTTTTTACACGGAAAATCCACCTTAAAAAACATTTTCTCACATGACTCAGTGAAAGAAATTTCTGTCGACTACCGAAGAGCTCTGGGTAGTGCACGTCAACGCCCCTTCAATTATGAATCCGCAGGGATTCAAGCTCACCCAATGCCACGGTGGGACCCGTCACCGGTTTTACAAAGTTTTTTAAGGTGGATTTCCTCTTCCATGTCACGTGGACCCAACTGAGGTTTAAAATATTTCTCTCTCCCCCCCCTTGATCTGAGGAAATGTCAAAACAGAGAACTGCGAAAAGGCGAGATCTGCGCGGGAGACACATTTTCGCAGCCGGGCTTTATGACACCTCCGTGTGACAGATGCCCGGGGGACGTTCTCGTCTGTTTACAAGGTTCACATCAATTGCACTTAAAACTTCAGATCTGTCCGCTATATTCCTCCAGGTCTTCACACCAGCGGCGGAGGATCCGAAGAAAAGTCCATTTACCGTACCGTCTGTGGGATCGTCTTCCTACGCGGTGGTACGCTAATCCTGATGTGCAAAAATGAGTGTGAAAAACGGCGCATTTGGCCTATATTTAAAGGGACCTGGCGAAAAAAAGGCTACAGTAAGGGCTCATGCACACAAATGTATTTTCTTTTCGTGTCCGTTCCGTTTTTTTTTGGGGGGGAACCATTCTTTTCAATGGGTACGCAAAAAAAAACGGAAGTTACTCCACGTACATTCCGTTTTCCGTATGTCCATTCCACAAGGTGATAGAACATGTCCTATTATTGTCTGCATTACGGACAAGGATAGGGCTGTTCTATTAGGGTTCAGCTGTTCCGTTCCGCAAAATACGTCATCTGTGATTTTTACGGACCACAAAATACATACAGTCATGTGCATGAGCCCTAATCCAAAGTTTTATACAGGTAAGGGCTCATGCACAGGAACGTATTTTTTTGCGTCACTGTTCCGTTTTTTTTTTACATGTCCACTTGCGGAACCATTCACTTCGATGGGTCCGCAAAAAAAACAAAAACGGAAATGACTCCATGTGCATTCTGTTTCCACATGTCCGTTCCACAAAAAACAGAACATGTCCTATTCTTGTCCTTTTTGCAGACAAGGACAGGTATTGTTACAATGGATTCACAAAAAACGGATGTCATCGTTTTTTTTTTCTTGTAGATCCGTGTTTTGCGGACCGCAAAATACATATGGTCGTGTGCATAAGCCCTAAAGCATTAGATGAATGTCCGAGGAACCTGAAGAATTAGGTGGGACTGGCCAAACATCTAAATTGTATGGGGTGGGGGTGTCCGGGCAGATGTCAGAGGGAAAGAATGATTGGGCATGCTGGCTTTCATCATATCTATCCCTTAAAGGGTTTGTCCCATCTTAGACAATGGGGGCATATCGCTTGGATATGCCCCCATTGTCTTATGGGTGCGGGTCCCACCACTGGGTCCCACACCTATATTGAGAATGGAGCGGGGAGCGCTGTGCCTGGAGGACCCCAGGTTTCCCGGGGTCCGACCACCACCAGGTGCAGCTCCCCCGCTTCTCCCATAGAAATGAATGGAGGGCGGCTCACTTTTGGGGCTCTGTTCTCGATATAGGTGAAGGACCCAGCGGTGGGACCCGCACCCATAAGACAATAGGGACAATCCCTTTAAGCATACTAATAGCTAAGGGCATTAAAGTGCTGAGGACCTTGACCAAATTCCTAAGAATGAGGTTGATGTGGCGTCCAGGTTCACTCTTTCCTGCACAGGACAGTTGTGACCACTTCAATTCAAGTAGCTAGAAGCGTCCAAATAGTGGTCACCGACACTGCAAGATGTGTAGTTGCTAGGCAACCAGTATTCACAAACCCCGCAAGATACACTAAAATGGGGCTACTAGAAGAGAAAACCAGATTCTTCAAAGGAAAGCAATTTTACAAATTTAGGCTTCGATATCGAAAAAATAACTTTAAAAACATGGAAAAAAACATGGCTGCTTTCATTTAAAAACTGCGCCCCACCTGTCCACAGGTTGTGTGTGGTATTACAGCTCAGTCCCATTCACTTTAAGGAAGCTGAGCTGCAATACCAGACAGAACTCCTGGACAGAGGTGACGCTGTTTCTGATAAAAAAATAAATAAAATGCAGTCATGTTTTTCTAATACTGACCGCCCCTTTAAGCTCAAAAGCAGAGATTAAAGGGGCATGCCAAAATTTTAATACAGACGGCGTATTCTCAGGATGGGCCATCAATATTTGATCGATAGGGGCATCCGACAACTTGTACCCCTACTAATCAGCAGCATCAGAGTAGCTCCGGTGTCAGAACTCCACAGCTCCACCCACTGCGTAGTGGACGGTGCTGGTAACTGCAGCACTGCTTCCACTGTAACCAGATTCATCCGCTACACCAGGTTATCGGCAACCTTTCGGCCCTCCAGCTGCTGTGAAACTACAACTCCCAGCATGCACACTGACTGGGCTGTTCTTGTAACTCCCATAGAAGTGAAAGGAGGATTCTGGGAGTTGTAGTTGCAGAACAGCCGGAGCGCCGGAGGTTGCTGATCCCTGCACATAGCCGTGTATTTCCAGCACTGGAGATACTCCAAAACCTCGGATTGGCAGGGGTGAAGGGTGTCGGATCAGATATTGATGGGACATAAAGAGTAAAATCCAGGAATACCTCTTTAATCTCCATGATAAATGAAGGGGCGCTCCGATGATTAGAATCTACTTTGGAGTCCCGGCACAATGCATGCAGCCTGATGGCGGTTATATAAGCACAGCAGGTCGGGGATGATAAGGCGCGCAGAGATGAGTAACAATACATGTCACCGCCAAATGACTCTGATAAACCATCCAAACACAAAAGCCTCTTTTAATAATTCATATCTTTGTCCTGATGTAAAGGACAGGCTCCGGACAGCCGCTGCCTCTGCACTCTCCGCTCTGCTCCGCACACAACGCCGGGCACTAACCAGATTTACTGAGCGCTATGAATCTCACAGTTTGTGACGCCTGTGAATATTAATGCCGAAATCCAATTAAAAGATCTTTTTGGGAAAGCGGCCAAAGTGCTTAATTGTCAGCGCCGCTTGTATCTAAGATGAAGAGGCAGAAGGGACCGAAGTGACAACATGGGGGCTGTAGAGGCAACAAAGAAGGAGGAGGCGACACAACTGTAAAAATAAGCATAAAAGAGCATAAAACATGGCCGCTATTAAAGGGATTTCAGGGGTTTTAGATTAATAAAAGATAAAGAGGGTGAAAAAAAGTTCTAAAACTTGGTAATAAATTGTGTGCTTTAATTCCTCACAATATTCAAGATAACAGTTTGCTGTCAGTGAATGAGAACACTCTTTCTTAGGCTGGGTTCACGTCTGCGTTGTGAACTCCGGCACTGTAATCCGGTCACTGTATCCGAAGTAAATGCCGGCTTTCAGCCGGACAAAAAATGTTGTGTGTAGCCGAAAGTCAGTATATATGTCGGAAAGCGGCCAGATTGACAGTGAACAGGGATCCGGTGGTGCACGGTGGTAACCGGCTATGTCGGATAAAGTGAACTCTGGCAGTCTGTTCCTTCACCAGAATAAGATCTGGATGGATAGATAGATAGATAGATAGATAGATAGATAGATAGATAGATAGAACAGATAATTATCACTTTCAGAGGCAGTAATCCTGTCCACAGATAGTCTTGCTGAGAAGCAGATACAATTGTATCCAGTCTAGACAATGCTCTGTGAGCTAAACCCCTGGACTCCAGACTGATACATTGTAACAAACTAGTACAGTTGTATCCAGTCTAGACAATGCTCTGTGAGCTAAACAGTCCGGACTCCAGACTGATACATTGTAACAAACTAGCAGAGTTGTATCCAGTCTAGACAATGCTCTGTGAGCTAAACAGTCCGGACTCCAGACTGATACATTGTAACAAACTAGCAGAGTTGTATCCAGTCTAGACAATGCTCTGTGAGCTAAACAGTCCGGACTCCAGACTGATACATTGTAACAAACTAGCACAGTTGTATCCAGTCTAGACAATGCTCTGTGAGCTAAACAGCCGGACTCCAGACTGATACATTGTAACAAACTAGTACTGTTGTATCCAACAGTTGTTGGACTGTTGTTTACTGCCTCTGAATGGGTGATGGTGCGGAACTGAAACATATAATATATTAGAAAATTGTACAACTTTTCACTTATACATTTAATAAGCTCAGTTAACCTAAAACCAGAAAAGCCCTTTAAAGGGGTTTTCTGGGTGTTTAATATTGATGACTATTGATGACTGACTCAGGATAGATCATCAGTATCTGATCGGTGGGGGTCTGACTTCCGACACTCCTGCAGATCAGCTTTTGGAAGAGGCCGCAGCAATCCACTGGGTGCTGTGGCCTTCTTGCAGCTTACAAAGTACAGAGCCATTCATTATAGAGTGGTTGTGCTTGGTATTGCAGCCCAGGCCCATTTACTTGAATAGGACTGAGCTGCACATAGGCCATGCGACCGATGTATGGTGCTGTCACTGGCCTAGGAAGAGGCTGCAGAGATCACCTGACTGCCACAGTCTCTTCAAAGAGCTGATCGGTGGGAGTGCCGGGGGTCGGACCCCCACGGATCAGACACTGATGACCAATCCTGAGGTCAGGTCATCAGTATGAAACCTCAGACTACTCCTTTAAGGTGGTTCCGTGGTTCTTAACCTCAGACTACTCCTTTAAGGTGGTTCCTTAACCTCAGACTACTCCATAGACATGGTTGCCCCACTTTCCTAGAGACTTATACAGTGAATTTGACAAGAAGATTTCTTGTTACTGTATAACAAGGATTTTCCAGACTCTGGGAAAGTTGGGTGACCCCCAGCTTTCCCATGATCACATGAAACAAGGAAACAGCTGAACAGAAATGACACTAATTAGGTAATTGGGAAAATGCCAATATATATCCACATACCTGGCCATCTGCTTATATGCTTCTTCTGCCACAGCAAATATATGGGGGTCCATATCGCCCATGTTTTGCCCACTGTAGGCATAAATGACATCTTCACCGTAGATTGGCAACTGCTCATAAGGATTTATGGCAACAAGCACAATTCCTATGGAGAAAACATAAGTCAGTATTTAGGAAGGGCAGTAATGACCCCCATCCTTCTGTGAAACTTACACCCCTAAAAAGTATTTATACCCAGGATGCTTACGATTCTGCTCAAATGTTTATTAATATATCTGTCTTTGGGAAAGTTGGGTGAGAATCAACATGCCCTCCATTACAGCTCCTTCTGCCCAGATAAAGGGGCTGCGTCATGAAACTCATTCTACATTTCTCAAACCAGCACCTGGATCTGAATACTTTTGTAATTGCATGTAATTAAAAATTTAGCATAGCTACTGAGTTATTCAATAAAATGTATCTGTATAGCGCCACCTGCTGAATGTTCTTTTCCTTATTTTTTGTCCTTCTCACTGAGCTGGTCGCACATGCTCAGTTTAAATCTTTAGCTGTCGCCAGCCCTAGGTTCTGTTAGAAGCTGTGGCAGTTACAGGGTGAGAGCTGAAGCAGAAAGGACACGCCCCCTGAGCTGCCAGGCTGAAGATAATCAGGCAAAGAAATTGGAGAAGTGAATGTGGGGATCTATGAACACTTGAGGTACAGGGCTGGTTCTAGCTTTGTTAGAAAGAGGTTGTCATGTTCTATATGATGTCTGATTTTCATTTTTTATATCAATCATGGCATTTAATCAGCAATACATTGCTTATAATAAACCACTGTAGAGTAGATGATGACCATAAAGCTTCTGCTACAAGGCGACTTGCTTGCAGACCTTTCATTATAATATTTTATTATAGCATTAAATATTTTATAGTGTTGTAATTGATGTCAATAGGTGAAAGTAGCGTCTTCTTCCCCTTCTTGTAGCCTATAGAGTCTTCTTCCCCTTCTTGCAGCCTATAGTTCAGCTTCCCGGGCTGCAGACTCTCTGCAAATGTTCTGCAACCTTAACAATTCCTTAAAGGGTCATTGAGCCTTCAGAAAAACTTTAATATGTGGTCACTAGAAGGAGGACAGAAAAGTGCTCACACAGCGCGATGGACTCAATTGAAAGCCCATGGGCCGCTCTTGAATCCATCGGCTGCTGCAATAATGTGAGCGCTTGTCTCTCCTCGTTCTAGCAATCGAAGGGTGGTGGAGACCCACCAAGACTTTTCACATATCAAAAGTCTTCTGAAAACTCAGTGACTCTAACAGTATAAAGGGAGGTGGAGAAGGAGGGGGATGCAGCTGCAGTTTTCCTCTATTTTAGAGTTTCAGGAAAGGGTCGGGATGCAGCTAAGGAGAGACCGATACATTTTCAGCTGCCTAATGAGGGCTAAAGTTGCACGAAGGTGCAAATTAATTAAAACAGGCCTATTAAAGGTGATTCAATGGTTGTAAAAGGAGTAACCCAAAGCAATGGTGAGGGGAGAATTACATAATCCCGCTAAGCTGTCACAAGGTTTCTAGATAATCCCAGTCTAAAGGTGACCCCCTAAGGACATGCCCCCCAAGATCAGCAGAAATCTGATAGCCAGCACTTACCGCAGTACGTATAGATGTGGTTGGACTCCAAGAAGCGGACCTTGAGGTTATGGAGCACAGCTGGTTCATGGAGGTAACTGAGCGCAGTCAGGTCATTTTCTCCCACCAGGATGTCCGGATTACGCAGGTGAGGTAACGAGGCCGGAGAGACGGGATACTCCACCACCTACATGTTAGAGAGGCATAAGACCATCTTCCATAGATGCTGAATCTGCTCCTGGGGAATTTGGGTTTCTAAGAACAGCGCCACACCTGTCTGCAGGTTGTGTGTGGTATTACAGCTCATCCCTATACACTTCAATGGAGCTGGGTTGCAATACCAGACACGACCCATGGACAGGTGTGGCGCTGTTTCTGGACAACACGCCCCCCTTCCCCACTTCCAAGTCCACCCTGTGTAACCCATCTTGAATCTGGACCATTTTGTACATTTCCCTGTTCGAATTTCAGACTTCCTATAAAACAAGTCCTCGGACTAGAAGATTTTCCCCCGGGGTTGAAGAGATGAGGAGTCTGACAGCGGCCATGTATCAGTAGTCCGCTCCTCCGACTGACAGCCTTCCGCTTCTCTCCTGCTGCTCCTTCTGCTGGCTTTAAGAAAATACAATCTGCCTCAAGGGCGAGAGCAGACATCCTGACAGCCCTATTAATGAAGTATGAAATACGGCGCGGGCACAGGAGCGCCACGGTACCGCCGTTAATCTCCAGACTGTCACTTACTGGCGCAGAATGGTATTTTATTTGTAAGGTGTCTCTAACGTGAAATAACTGAGGCAAGTGACTGGCACAGGAGAGGTTTAAAGGACTCCGATAACCAGGGACAGCATTTCATGTTTAGGCCCTAAAATTATGTCCTGAATATATAAGAGGAGCAGTCTTCACCCCGGACATCTCTAGTAAATAGTTGTATACTTCATAACAACTCTCTGTTGTACGGTTCCTCTGTTATTCCTCCTAGAAATGCATTAAAGGGAGTCTTTCACCTGTTTTTCACCAATATAACTAACAGCACTGCCCCACAGAAGATTACAGACACATCCCAGACATACCTGTGTGCACTGTGTGTCTGTATTACATGTCACATCCCGGACATACCTGTGTGCTCTGTGTCTGTATTACATGTCACATCCCAGACATACCTGTGTACACTGTGTGTGTATTACATGTCCAGGAAAACCATCCCAGCACAGGTATGTCCGGGATGTGACATGTAATACACACACAGTACACACAGGTATGTCTGGGATGTGACATGTAATACACACACACAGTGCACACAGGTATGTCTGGGATGTGACATGTAATACAGACAGTGCACACAGGTATGTCTGGGATGTGACATGTAATACACACACACACAGTGCACACAGGTATGTTGGGATGTGACATGTAATACAGACACACAGTGCACACAGGTATGTCTGGGATGTGACATGTAATACAGACACACAGTGCACACAGGTATGTCTGGGATGTGACATGTAATACAGACACACAGTGCACACAGGTATGTCTGGGATGTGACATGTAATACACACACACAGTGCACACAGGTATGTCTGGGATGTGTGTAATACAGACACAGTGCACACAGGTATGTCTGGGATGTGACATGTAATACAGACACACAGTGCACACAGGTATGTCTGGGATGTGACATGTAATACAGACACACAGTGCACACAGGTATGTCTGGGATGTGACATGTAATACACACAGTGCACACAGGTATGTCTGGGATGAGACATGTAATACACACACAGTGCACACAGGTATGTCTGGGATGTGTCTGCAATCTTCTGTGGGGCAGTGCTGTTAGTTATATTGGTGAAAATCACATACCCCACCGCTGCTCTCCCAATTTCATCCAAATTGTACAAGAACTGTTACCCGTCCCCATTCTGTCAAGGCAGAGGCACTGGTGATGGCTGTAAGAAACAGAAGGACCGTCACCAGGACAATCTACTTACAGATTCATCTTCAAGTTTCAGCTGGAGAACTTTATCCCCTTCTTTATAATCCTTGATGATTTCGGCCGATCTCCAAACCTCCTCCTGGTCAGGGATCCACACCCGGGTGTACTGCAAAAGAAACGAAACCAGGATTTAGACGATTTGTAACCCTACAGGAAGTGAAAGAGAAAGGAGATAAGTTGTGATAAGACGCAGGTCCATCAAGTCCCAATCATAATCCTGCTGTGTTGATCCCTAGGAAGTCAAAAGCCCAATGAGATAATCGCCAATGACTCCATATTAGGGGAGGAATTCCTTCCTGACTCCAGATCTGGCAGAACAACCCTCTGGATCGACGTCCAACCTTCAATCTCCAGAAATTTACTACATATAACCTGTACTATGATCAGGCTCCAGATATCCAGAACTCTCCTGGACTTGTTCTATCACAGCTTTCTCTGGCAGAGTGCTCCACAGTCTCACTGCTCTTACAGTAAAGAATCCTTGTCTAGTGAAGGACTAGATTGCCAATTTGTGCCAAATTTGCACCAAAATATAACTGTATGGGCTGGATAAAGGTCTCTGGAGACAACTATGCAATCATTATGCCTTTTTTCTGGAAGGAATGAATAGTAACACTACCATAATACCGCCCTAAGGCCTCATGCACACGACCGTGTGCCGGGCATGCCCGTGTTGCGGCCGGCAAACAGTTGGTCTGCATAATACAGGGGCTGGCGGTGTGCACACCATTTCACGTATTCGGACCCATACACTTGAATAAGTCTGCAATCTGGAAGATATGGAACGGTGAAGGAACGAAGGAACGTATCGGAAGACCACGGAAGCACTCAGTTTTCTGTCCGTGCTTCCGCACCACAAAAAGGTAGAGCATGCCCTACTTTTTTGCGGTGCGAATTGTGGACCCCATTGAAGTTAATTCGGTGTTCGTGCACTGTGGACCACAATTTGCAGTCCGCAGCACGTGGTCGGCACAGGGTCATGTGCATGAGCCCTAATAGTGTCTAAATAATACCACCATATAGTCCAAGTAAACATTGGGAGCAGGCGATAAATATGCAAAGCACAGGATCCAAAGTCTATAACTGTGAAGACATACTGCTCCGTGCTGCAGCTGTGTACACAAAACGGACGGATACTTATAATTAAGACCATTTGCAAAGCGGTTTCCTTTTTTCTTTACTTAAAAGGGGTTGGACAGTTTCCTATATTGATGACCTATTCTCAGGATAGGTCATCAATATAGGAAACTGACCAACCCCTTTAAGATACATTGGAGCAAAGAAAACTGACTTGTTGTGTATATATGCTGCATCTAATGCAACTCTACAGTATATTTCCTGCCTCAAGATACTATACTGAATTCACAGATATTGTGCAGACCCTGAAGAAGCAGGAATTATCCCGTTCAGCATCTTCCCTAGTGCACTACCAGACAGTACAGGCAGAAAAATAACACAAGCCAGCAGAAAGCCCATTGTCAAATCTTATAGGCATATTTAAAGCTAAACTAACCTAAACCTAAGCTTTCAACAAACTGTTCACTAATCAATAGTGCACTGTGTGTAGATGGGGAATAATATCATTTCTGGCAATGACTTCACTTGTATCTGGCAGTTTTCCTTTGTCATTTTCTCAGACATGGAGGGTGGAGACTAGCAGTCATCCACTGAACACAGAAAGTAGAGGAGAATCTCCTTCCTAACTGTGTCACAGTCACTCAGAACCAGTCCAAGGATAATACTGACGGGTATTTTTGAGAATGAAGCATTTGTGCTGACCTATAACCTTCCTATTTAGCTGTGCAGTCTGTCTTTGTCTGTGCCCGTCTCCTCTGTCTTACTGTGCTCCTGCTAACTCCATCCCCCTCCCCTCTCCACAGACTTGAAATTATGTGTATTATGATCCTCCTGTGGAGATGGTCTGCCTGGAGACGGACTCAAATTGAAAGGTGTTTAGCAAGGGAAGGAGAGGCAGCTGATAACATGAAAACTAGACATTTCTCTCTGATAAAACATATTACAAAGTTTCTTGTGGTCGCTTGTACTATAGACTTTTGTAAAGTTGTGTGAAAGTACAGTGACACTTTAAGTAGCTGAGCAGGCTCTGGCTCACTGTCTGTGGTATAGAAACCCAAATTAAAACCTAGCACAACCTCTACCTTTATCCTCTTATGTACGGCAGGGATGTAATCAGAGGGGGGTTGCAGGTTGTGGTAGAACCAGGGCCCTGGATCCTGAGTCCAAGAGGACCCTTTGTTTACTATGACAAAACCAGGACTATAAGTTACGTGTGACCCACATAGGGATTTTTTTAGAGGACCCACATAGGGATTTTGCACTGCGGGTCCAGGAGGGTCAAGTTATGCCCCTAAGAATGGCTTTTGTTCAGTAGGAAGACCCCTTAGATATTAAGATGTGACTTCAAACAATGCCTCAGGTACCACAGAGAAGAAAAGCCAGAAAAGACTTTTCGAAAGAACTTACAAAAAAATATATATAAAAAAAAGAAGTAAAGGGTATTAGGGGAAGGGTACATATTTTTTTAATACGCTTTTTCCATTTTCCGAGCTCACTGTGAAATGGTTATCGACCGACAGGAGGGAGCGTGGCCTTGTACTCCCCAGTCTAATTATAAGCGCTTGTGAAGGGTCCAGCTGCATCATAAAACAGCAAATTTCCTAATGTTCTGTGGATATCACGACAAAGAAGAGCTGCAACATGATCTACTGAATACCGTCCCGTCCCGAGGCCATAAGGAAGCGCAGCTTTATATTACATAAAAAACTATACAAAAAGCCATGAGATTTCTGAAGAGGAGACGCCACAGACCAAGTAACAGATATACTACATGACATCACAGAAAATGCAGGACATAACAAATGTTACATAAAATATACCCGTCATAGCTTGTGAGCTGCTTATGTTTCCCCAGGCGACTACTATAACCGAGAAATGGGGCCTAAAGGGTCTAGTAAAACTCAACTGCAGTGATAAATAGTATCCTAACCATAAAAAGTCATTACCTGACCATATGCTTCCATATTCCTGTATGTAGGAGGCAGTGTAATAGCAGTTATATAGGAGCAGTATTATAGCAGTTATATTCTTGTACATAGGAGCAGTATTATAGCAGTTATATTCTTGTACATAGGAGCAGTATTATAGTAGTTTTACATAGGGGCAGTATTATAGTAGTTATATTCTTGTACATAGGGGGCAGTATATAGTAGTTATATAGTTAGTATTCTTGTATGCAGTATTATAGTAGTTATATTCTTGTACATAGGAGCAGTATTATAGAAGTTATATTCTTGTACATAGGAGGCAGTATTATAGTAGTTATATTCTTGTACATAGCAGTATTATAGTAGTTATATTCTTGTACATAGGAGCAGTATTATAGTAGTTATATTCTTGTACATACAGTAGGAGCAGTATTATAGTAGTTATATTCTTGTACATAGGAGGCAGTTTATAGTATTATATTCTGTAGTAGGAGCAGTTAGTTATATCTTGTAGATAGGAGCAGTATTATAGAGTTATATCTTGTACATAGGAGGAAGTATTATAGTAGTTATATTCTTGTACATAGGAGCAGTATTATAGTAGTTATATTCTTGTACATAGGAGGCAGTATTATAGTAGTTATATTCTGTACAGGAGCAGTATTATAGTAGTTTATAGTCTTGTACTAGGAGCATAGTTATAATCTTGTACATAGGCAGTATTATAGTAGTTATATTCTTGTACATAGGAGCAGTATTATAGAAGTTATATTCTTGTACATAGGAGGCAGTATTATAGTAGTTATATTCTTGTACATAGGAGCAGTATTATAGAAGTTATATTCTTGTACATAGGGCAGTAGTATTATAGTAGGTTATAGTTATATCTGTACACAGGAGCAGTATTATAGTAGTTATATTCTTGTACATAGGGGCAGTATTATAGTAGTTATATTCTTGTACATAGGGCAGTATTATAGTAGTTATATTCTGTACACAGGAGCAGTATTATAGTAGTTATATTCTTGTACATAGGAGGCAGTATTATTGTAGTTATATTCTTGTACATAGGAGGCAGCATTATAGTAGTTATATTCTTGTACATAGGAGCAGTATTATAGTAGTTATATTCTTGTACACAGGAGCAGTATTATAGTAGTTATATTCTTGTACATAGGAGGCAGTATTATTGTAGTTATATTCTTGTACATAGGAGGCAGTATTATAGTAGTTCTATTCTTGTACATAGGAGCAGTATTATAGTAGTTATATTCTTGTAGGTAGAATACAGTATTATAGTAGTTATATTCTATACACAGGGGCAGTATTATAGTAAGCAAAATGGCAAGGACATTCAATTCAGCCTATACAAATCTATAAAGTATATATTTCTCTGAAGATGGATTAGCCCTTTAAGGCCTCATGATATATTCAGATACCAGTAAGTGGCCATCGCAGAGGAGCGCAGCTGCTTCTATCCTGCTGAACACTACCTACAAGTATCTGCAGTGAAGACTCGCACTGTAATTACCCTTCTCTCTGAACTATTCACTGTTACTAAGAGCCTTATTTAGCTGCTTTGTCACGGACATGCAAGCAAGCAGCACCCAATTAGTTTGGGATTTTATACCTACTTATTATATGTGGCAAGAAATGGCCGCAGATCCTGGAGTGAGGAGCGGGCTGCCTCCTCCCCTAGAGAATATAATTATTTAAAGGGATAGTCCACTTTCCACATATTGAGAAACCTTGCCAAACATATTATATGATATTATATAACACTGCTCATCAACGCACTGCTCTAGGAGTAGTTTTTATGTAACTTATAGGGTGCCAGACGATGATCAATATGTCTATAAAGAAATCTAGAAGTTTATATCTATAGCTCCATCTTGTTGCTTGTAAAGATTTAAAAAAATACTTTTTAAAGGGGTGTCTCCGGACAGATATTGAAGACTCATTGATAACCAGGGGGACCAGCACTAGGAAAGTGTCATATTGCTTTATTTTTTGCCTTTTTTGATGGGCTTTTGCCTCGAGGTAGAAGGGGCCAACCCTATGACGCCTGGAGAAAGCCGAGTGGAGTAGAGGCAACGGCCCAGCTGTAGTGTCGGGGTATAGTTATAGGGTGACTGCAGGGGCAGCAATTAGGGGAACTAAGGCCCCTCTGCCAAATGATAAGGCACCAGTATTATAAACGGCAGATGGTAGGTATGGGCCCTGTTTGTCATTGGGGCCCAGGAGCTTCAAAGTACACCTATGAGAAAAGTAGGTAGTGCATTGCTTTCCTAGAGATAAGCCATTACCTTCTATCCTAAGTCAATCCCTAAGGCTACTTTCACACTAGTGTTACTACGGATCCGGCGGGTGAAGGGGCCTGCTGGATCCGTAGTGATAATACAACCTTGTGAATCCGTAATGAACGGATCCGGATGTATTATCTTTAACATATTTTAAACGGATCCGGAATTAACTCCATTGAAAGTCATTGGGGGTCATTCCGGATCCGTCTTGGTGCGGAAGACTGGACCGGAGAGTAAACCGCAGCATGCTGCGGTTTGAAGACGGAACGGAATGCTTTTAGGAACATCCCGTTGTCTTCAGTTCAGTTTTGCCCCCATTGACAATGAAACAAACAAAAACTGAAGCGTTTTATTCTGGTATTGAGCCCCTATGACGGAGCTCAACATCGGAATTCAAAAACGCTAATGTGAAATAGTTTTCCAAGATTTTAATACTGATAACCTATCCTCACCAGAGGTCATCAGTATCAGATCAGTGGGGGTCCGACACCCGGGAGAAAACACTGGCTCTCCTGTGAGCGCTGCAGCCTTCTTAATGCTCAAGCACAGCGCCATACATTGTATAGTGGCCGTGCTTGGTACTACAGCTCAGCTCCATTCACTTCTATGGGGCTGAGCGGCTCCTAGGCCATGTGACCGATGAACGTGACATCACTGGTCTAGGGAAAGCAGGGAGAAGACCATGGCACTACAGCGAGTGCCAGTGCCTTCTCAAACAGTTGATAAATGGGGGTCCTACGGGTCGGACCTCCACCGATTAGATACTGGTGACCTATCCAGAAGATAGTATCTTGTAGAAGAAAAGACCGGCACTCGCTTGTAGTATGATGGTGTGTCTATTGCCTAACTGACGCTAAGAGTTAACGAAACGCGTGATCATGATGGGAAAGAAACATTAATGAAAGATAATTACATCTGGTTATAGAGCTCAAGGCGGTTTTATGCTTTTATGCAAGATTTCAGGCTGAATCCGTCTGCATATAGGACTCCTGCATAACGAAAACCAGACAGATCCGTTAGGCTGCCCTTAGACTTCTATTATGACGGAATTCCATTATGTTCCGTGATTACGGAATTCCCACAGAACCCAAACATGAAAACAGCGAGTTTGATCATCCCTACGGGCGATCAAATGATTCCCTGTCCTGGTGGTCTATCTGGGTCATCCGGAGCCTGGTTGCTATGTGGCAATTCATCGAAGCAACCATCCTACTTCTCTCAATCCAATGATGCTCCCCCTTTCAAAGTCTGTCAACTGGGCAAAATGTCTTTGAATGCGTCGAAGCAGTCAACGTTCTCTCATCAAGAGGTATCCTACCCAAAAGTAGCCTCTGAGAGCCTTTATATAAGGCAGCGGGAAAGCTCTTTTACACCCTCTTGTGGGCAGACCCAGTGTCTAATCAGATCACTCCTGTAATCATTTACCTACTTGCCTGAGACATCACTGAATGGAGAGTTTGGCGGCAAACCGCACATTTCTATCATGGTGCGGTATATTTTTTGGTCACTGAGTGCAGATGACATATAAAAATAATGATCGGGGACCTTTGATCCCATGTATAGGAGCACTCCAAAGGAAACCTGATACACAGTGTTAAGGGCTGAGGGGGTCGGCCATGAAACAACATGAGAGTATGCCTTTGTCATGCTCCACCCCCTCGGGCCACGTACTAGGATAATACAATGGAACAGATCTGCCGGAGTGTTTCTTGAATATCAACAAAGCAGATTAAACGGTAATTGTGCTCCGAAGGCCGGAGTTCTCATTTCCCCTGGAATTAGGTTTTTAATAGGAGCAATTCACGGAGAAGAGAACAATAATATTCAAGAGGCAATCCAGGAAGAGATGAGAACTTTCCGGTAAGATTGCATCGCTCTATCGCGTCTTAAAAGCTGCTACATAATGGCTGTAAGTGTAAAGATTTAATTCAGATGAGTTTAATGCGCAGAGCTGTGAATTGTAGGATTTAGAAAAGATATGTCAGCTCTACTCATACGACTTTCTCAGGCTACATTCACACTAGCGTTAATATTTTCCGGTATTGAGATCCGTCATAGGGTCTCAATACCGGAAAAAAGCGCTTCCGTTTTGCCCCCATTCATTGTCAGCATGCTGCGGTTTTCTCTTACCAAACTCCTCTGTTATTCATCCTGTCAACGTACAAATAAACTTACAACAGGGCGCCACAATTTCTCTTGTCAATATGGCACATTTCTAAAAACTGACACTGTCCAACCAGTGCTGAGCATGAGATGTGACACACCCCACTGACAAGGGGAGTGGTTATGCCAGTTACCAATTTATTCATACATTTCCAGGAGGAATAACAGAGGAACTGCACAACGTATTGCTGTTAGAAGATGCTCCAGAAGTTAAACATATGGGGAGTAGAAGTATTTAATAAAAAGTCTGGAGAGCGGACCTCTGTAAAGTAGTATAGAAACTTTATGTATTCCTACTGTGCAGACCCCAATGACAACTACCCTGAATATCAATTCACAGAAAGCCCCTTTAAGCTCCTCCATAGGCTCACTCTGGCAGAAATGACTGCATTTATTTAGTTATTCCTCACTTTCCTGAGGCTTTTTAGAGTCCTGTTCCCGGACAGAAATGGCTCAAGCAGATGACAACTGATGCTACAAGTTCCTTTAAAAAAACGGATCCTATGTGATCCTATGCAGAACTTATGCAACAGGATCCTGTTTTTTTTTTGACGGATCAGAAGAATGGAAAGCTAAATGGTGATGTGAATGAACCCTAAGTATGATTACCTCCGTGGGTTGGGCCATGCGGGAGGGTTTGCTTTGGACAAAATGTCCTCAGAAGTGAACAACCCCTTTAAGTGTGCAATCAAATCATAGCAGCTTCATGTCCCCTATAAATTATTAAAATAATTGCCCCCCCCCCAACACGGTACAAAAAGTACAAATCATCCCGCAAAAAAGAAGCGACTTTTGCGACTATCTAGGTTACAGCTGGCGAGCCGGGTGTTTCGGACCGCCGCCCTCCGCTATGTGCGCGCTAGAAGTGTCCTTCTTTTCAAAGTAAAGCGTGCGAAGACCTTAAAATCTCTGTGTGCTGTATCATGGGTCATCCATTATTTACTAGCAAGTCTTATTCCTCCCAGACTCTGGCTCATCCACTTTTAATGCCGACTCAAGTCAAGAATATCAAAAATATATGAATACGCGGCATTGTACGGCGCAAAATACCCGACTTCACAGCAACGGGATGAAAAGAGGCGGAATATTAGCATTCAGGTTCTCTCCCGCTGTCACTGGGGGAATGGGCAGAACAGCACTACTCATAGTCATCATCCGAATAATCATACATGATGTAAAGATTCTTTGTGGGACTGTTTTCAAGATCTCTGCTGGCTTGTCAATGAATGGAAACATGCTTGTTTACATCCAGAGGCTGAAAACTAGTGTTGAGAGAAGCGAGGTTCGGACGCTTTATCTGAAGTCGCTTTGTTCAAAACTTCGGAATAATACTGTACGGAGATTCGTCTACGTACAGTATTAAAATGTATGGGCCCTGATGAGCCGAAGTTAGTTTTTCATGAAGTCGCGCGTTGATTTTTAAAGTGGAAAATCACTTAAAAACTTGAAACCAAACTCTTCTTCGGTTCTGACTAGTCCATTGGAACCGAAGCAGATTTTGGTTTTGTAAATTGGTATTTCCATCTTAGACAATGGGGGCATATAGCTAGGACCCCCACTTATATCAAGAATAGAGCGGGGAGCGGGGTCCGGCCACCACCAGGTGCAGCTCCCCCGCTGCTCCCATAGAAATGAATGGGAGCGCACCGCGCATGCGCGGCCACCGCTCCCATTAATTTCTATGTAGCCGACGGAAATAGCTGAGCCAGTGCTCGGCTATTTTCGACAGCCCCATAGAAATGAATGGAGGGGGGCTCACTTCACTTCACTTTGGGGGCCCCGTTCTCGATATAGGTGCGGGTCCTAGCGCCGGGATCCACACCTATCAGACAATGGAGGCATATCCCAGCGATATGCCCCCATTGCCCAAAATGAGAATAAATCTTTAAGTTTTATAATGGTTTTCCACTTTAAAAATCAACTTCCGAAGTTATTCAATGAAGTCACGCGCGACTACGTGAATAACTAACTTTGGCTCATTGGAGCCCATACATTCTAATACTGTAAGGTGACGGATCTCCGTACAGTATTATCAGAAAATTTTGAACAAAGCGAATTTGGATGAAGCCTTCGAAGCTCGCTTCGCTCAACACTACTGAAAACCCTTCCCAACGTGAGGCTACTTTCACGCCAGCGTTTTCAATTCCGGTATTGAGATCCGTCATAGGATCTCAATAGCGGATGAAAACGTTTCAGTTTAGCCCCCATTTATTGTCAATGGAGACAAAACTGAACTGAACGAAACGGAGCGCTCCAAAATGCATTCCGTTCCGTTTGGTTGCGCTCCCATCACGGACAGAGTAATGTTGCAAGCTGCGTTTTTCTGTCCGCGATGTGGTGCGGCGCAAGACGGATCTGTTTACTCTGACACAATGGAAAACGGATCCGTCCCCCATTGACTTTGAATGGAGTTCATGAGGGATCCGTCGTGGCTATATAAGACATAATACAACCGGATCCGTTCATGACGGGGATGCACGCGGCTGTATTATTATAACGGAAGGGTTTTTGCAGATCCAGGACGGATTCGCAAAAAACTCTAGTGTGAAAGTAGCCTAATGCATCCGACCAATGAGAACTGGGGGCTACAATGTATCAGGGCAGATAAAACGTATCGGAGTGGAATTCAATAGGTTCATGGCGTTAGCCATGAAGGGTGCGGAGAATGATCGTAACTGCATAGTGTGAATACACAACAAGAACAGCCATAAAGAATAAAGCTATCCGTAAATGACTTACGGCTTATAATTATTCTGCTCCGGATTTCGCCTTCTACGTTGACGGGATGAAATCTGTATTAAAGATCTGTCAGTTTTTCCCGGATCATTTCCACTATGTGTGGATGGGGTTTTCCAGCAGCAGCATCTGAACACCCTTTCTACTTAGGGTAGGTTCACACTTGTGTTGCTGGTTCTCCGCTCACCGGACCTAGTCTAGCTGGATACTGGCGTTCACCACCGGACCCCATTAAAGGGTTTCTGTCAGCAGTTTTTTCTGTATGAATCAGGCTGACATTAGAGATGTGCTAATGTCACCTGATTCCAAATATATATCTGTTTTATTTACTGGTGCCCCCATTTTTATATAAAATGAACTTTTATTTTATGCTAATAAGGCTCCTAGGTGCAAGGGGCGTTACCCCTGCTCCTAGAGGCTCTGTTGATTGACAGGACCAGGCAGAGAAGAAACACTGCATTCACCATAGCTTTTAAGGACCTTCAATGATGTCATGACCATGTGATCAGTCACATGGTTAGGATCACACAAACAGTCTGTCTCCTCCTAAACCATGTGACTGATCACATGGTCATGACATCATTGAAGGTCCTTAAAAGCTATGGTGAATGGAGTGTTTCTTCTCTGCCTGGTCCTGTCAATCAACAGAGCCTCTAGGAGCAGAGGTAACGCCCCTTGCACCTAGAGGCCTTATTAGCATAAAATAAAAGTTCATTTTATATAAAAATGGGGGCACCAGTAAATAAAACAGATATATATTTGGAATCAGGTGACATTAGCACATCTCTAATGTCAGCCTGATTCATACTGAAAAAACTGGTGACAGAAACCCTTTAACTATAATAGGATCTGGACGCTTTCTGGCGAAATGCCTGCACCGGCACTTATGCTGTAAAGCAGGGATGCTCAACCTGCGGGCCTCCAGCTGTTTTAAAACTACAACTCCCAGCATGCCCTAATAGCTGTAGGTTGTCCAGGCATATTGGGAGTCGTACTTTTGCAATAGCTGGAGGGTCGCAGGTTGGGTATCCCTGCTGTAAAGCCACCGGATCCCATTACTGTCCATGGGATCTGGCAGCGAACGGCAGTATTCAGTTAGTCCGGCAGGTTGGAACAGCCTGCCAGATCCATTTACTACCCTAACAATCCATTTGCCCCTCTCAGAAAAGACACCGCGGCCAATCCTATCAATGGTCCATGAAAAATCACTGATACAACACTGATCCCGTCCCCGCTGCATCAGTGGTGTTCACGGACCTACAGAATATACAGTAATATACATGAAGGATCCATGATCACGGGCAAAAATGGGGGCGTGCTCCCGTGTTGAATGAATGAATGAATCCATGAATGAATGATACGTATTTGCCTGAAACCATGTACAATAACTCATTCTCTGCCCCAGAGCTGGCAGCTTCCGGCAATCTCGGCACATTCACGCTCTGGTGCCAGGTGACTGTGACTCGGCGCTCATCAGGCGGCCGCTTAAAACACAAATTGACAGAATGAAAGCGCCAGGCTCAGGTTACATATTAAATCTGCTGTCAGCGCCTTTTCTTCCTAATTACACAGAGAACAGGACTAATTCCCCGGCTGAGGTGAGAAGAAGCGGGAGATCTACAGCGCTACGGCCGCTGGCTGGACGGCGGCCACCGATATTAATTTACTTTATGGCTCTGCAGGGCGTTATATCACTAGAAGGACAAGGTCAATATGTGGAGTATGAACCGCACCAATAACAATGACCTGGTCCCGGACTTCCCATGAGCCAGGTCATCCTTCAAACGGGACACCGCTGAGAACTAAGAACTTAAAGGGGAGGTCTACCTTTACTGTTCATGTAAAAAGTGAATCTTCATACAAGCAATTTGTAAATACATTGCATTACTTGAAAAGTAAAAGTTTGTGTGTTAGTATTAGTGTGAACAGTTAAAGGGGTTCTCCCACGAAAAATATTCTACAGTTTTCAAACCAACCCCTGGATCTGATTAGTTTTGTAATTACATGTAATTAAAAATTTAGCATAGCCACTAAGCTATTCAATAAATTGTATCTGTATAGCGCCACCAGCTGTTTATTTTTTCTAATTTCTTTGACCTGCTCACTGAGATGGCCGCACATGCTCAGTTTCATCCTTCAACTGTCTCCTGAGCTGTGATAGGGAGATCATGGACATGCCTCCTGAGCGGTGATAGGGAGAGCTGAGACACGCCTCCTGAGCTGTGATAGGGAGAGCATGGACACACCCCCTGAACTGTGATAGGGAGAGCACGGACATGCCCCCTGAGCTGTGATAGGGAGAGCTGAGACACGCCTCCTGAGCTGTGATAAGGAGAGCTGAGACACTCCTCCTGAGCTGTGATAGGGAGAGCATGGACACGCCCCCTGAGCTGTGATAGGGAGAGCATGGACACACACCCTTAGCTGCAGCAGAAAAGACACTCCCCTTGAGCGGTCAGCTTGATATAAATCTAGCAGAGCAATAAATGAGGAGATCTCTGGATCCATGTGAGGTACAGGGCTGGTTCTAGCTTCGTTAGAAAGAGGTTGTCATGTACTATATGATGTCTGATTTTTATTTTTTACATCAGTCATGATATAACCAGTTTAAGTCTAAATATTTTTGCGTGCTGAGTAGCCCCAGCCTAATTATTATATGTCAGTGACTTCTATGTAAAAGAGGAATGAAGACAGTCAGGGTTGGAGTGGTTTTCACTCCAGGCGATGGTCTTCGCCTCCTCATAAATTAAGAGCTTCCTCAAATACCGGCATAAAAACACAGTTTTTGATAAATTACTTCCAAAATGTATATTATCTGCTGTCTGAGCTGCAGTGTAAAGCATGGATGAAGCAAAGTGCAGTACCCTTAGATTCTCATGAAAAGTAGATTTCATACACTTTTTTTACATTTGTGTGGTCAGCTTTCTCTGCTGACCCTTTCATACACATGCACGCTCAGAAATTGCAATTGGCCTAATCCAGGGATGCTCAACCTGCGGCCCTCCAGCTGTTATAAAACTACAACTCCCAGCATGCCCTAATAGCTGTAGGCTGTCCAGGCATGCTGGGAGTTCTAGTGTTGCAACAGCTGGAGGGCTGCAGGCTGAACACCCCTGGCCTAATCCTGATCTCTCCTGATATCTAGGACCCCCGTCCACATTAGAAGGTCGGCTTGTCACAGGTTCGGTCACAGGAGAGACAAAATGGAGCAGAGCTCCCAATCCGCTGGACTAGGGGCCACCGACGAGCTTCAAAGAGCGATTTCCTCCAATCACCAGCAGGGCAGACAGGACAATGCCCCTCTGATGTGGTGGGTGTCGGGGGTCCTGCTGGGAGTTTTCATATAATAAGACTTTATCCAAACCAGTGCAACCAGATCTACGAGACACAATCTTGTGAAATCTCATCCCGGTGACCGGCCTGTCCTCTGCTGACCTGCACGGCTTCTATTGTGTACGGTCACCATGGAAACCAGGTTACTATGCATCAGTCAGTAGAAGGATGTGACAATCCGCTGGAGCCCTGCATCATAACACAGTGAGCTGAGATGAGTTTGTCAGGTGACGCCATTCCATATTTGACAGTAGTGGCGCTGATTTTGTCAGATGTAGCACGGCCGGTTATACAGGCAAATCTTTCAGATGTAGCAGAGCTGAGTCTCAGATATAAAACCGCTGACTTTGATAGTAGAGAGACAAATCGGTCAAATACAGTATTGCCAAATCTGTCTGTCTAGCAGAGCTGGGTCTGTCATCTGGGTTTGTCATCTGTAACAGCTGATTCTGTCAGATATAGTGGAGCAGGGTCTTTAAGATATAATGCAGTCTGTCAGATGCAGCAGAGCTGAGTCTGCTAGATGCGGCAAGTCTGATTTAGTCAGAGCTAAGTCTTTTGGCTGTAACAGTGCTAAGACACTCAAATGTAGCGTCAGGTCTGTCTGGTGCAGCAGAGCCGGGACTGTCAGGTGCAGCCAGAGCCGGGTCTGTCAGGTGCAGCAGGGCCGGGACTGTTAGGTGCGCAGCAGAGCCGGGACTGTCCGGCGCAGCAGAGCCGGGACTGTCAGGTGCAGCAGAGCCGGGACTGTCAGGTGCAGCAGAGCCGGGACTGTCAGGTGCAAGCAGAGCCGGGACTGTCAGGCGCAGCAGTGCCGGGCCTGTCAGGCGCAGCAGTGCCGGGCCTGTCAGGCGCGCCAGAGCCGGGACTGTCAGGCGCAGCAGAGCCAGGGGAGTCTGTCAGGCGCACCAGAGCCGGGTCTGTCAGGCGCACCAGAGCCGGGTCTGTCAGGCGCAGCAGAGCCGGGTCTGTCAGGTGCACCAGAGCCGGGGTCTGTCAGGCGCACCAGAGCCGGGTCTGTCAGGTGCACCAGAGCCGGGTCTGTCAGGTGCAGCAGTGCCGGAACTGTCAAGTGCAGCAGAGCCGGGTCTGTCAGGTGCAGCAGTGCCGGGTCTGTCAGGTGCAGCAGTGCCGGGCCTGTCAGGCGCGCCAGAGCCGGGACTGTCAGGCGCACCAGAGCCGGGACTGTCAGGCGCACCAGAGCCGGGTCTGTCAGGTACACAAGAGTTGTCAGATATATACAAACAGAACACATATTTGGACAGCAGGTTATAAAGCGGCCCCCACTGAGACTGTAAGCCCAATCACATTGGACCTGCGTGCGTCTGCCAGAACACGACCACAGTCATAACCAAATCCATTATTCCCACACAACTAAACAGTCAGACAGCGATGAGGAACACGAGACGCCTCCTCCATTCAAGTGCTAATGAGGCGATGGGTTACGACCGTCTCATAGGAACTGAACGCAGCCAAACATCACATCCCGGCCCCTGACGACTTAGACTCCTTCTGAAGTCACTGTCACATTATGCTGTAGACATTTCCATAACTTTCTGATATACTTTGGGGGTCATTTACTAAGACCAACTTTTTAAGCCGGTCTTAGGTTCCCCTCTACGCTGCCGGCTAATTTACGACGTGGCCTGCGCCTTTCCATAAAGTACACTCCTCTACGGCAATCCGTGCACCTGGCGTAAAAACGACTCCATCCCCTGAGTAGAGTAGTTTTCCGCCAACATTTACACATGCTTCTAGGTGTAAATGTTAGTACATTTGCCACGGCCCCTGCCCAACAGTCGAACACGGTGGTAAAACCGCCGTGCGACAAAATATTGTCACATGACTGGTCAAAAAGGGGACTTGCGCCTTTTTTAGTTGAAAAAGTCACTCAATAAATGATCCCCTTTGTGTTTCATTTGTAAGATCTCTGATAGCTGTCAATGAATGTGAGCACTATTCTTCACCTCCAGAGACAGCAAAATTGCTGCTGCTTCTCACAGCTGAGGGTCTGTTACAATTGGTTCCATTCTATAAAATCCTCTGGTAGCGGAACCGTCCTGACTCCAGGCTGATACATTTTATCTGCACTGATACACTGTAGCAAATTATCAGGACAATGAGTGATCTGGGGTACTGTCTAGACTGGAAACAACTGCAACAAATCGTCAGCTGTGAGAAGTTTTAGGTGTTTCCATTCACTAACAGAAGACTACTCTTAGATTTCTCAGCCTTTCATTTAGGGCTCATGCACACGACCGTATGTATTTTGGAAGCCGGCCAAACACAGATCCGTGAAAAAAAAAAAAAACAGATGACATGTGTGTCAGGTGTGACGCAGTGTGACGTCTGTGTTACATCCGTTTTTTTGAGGATCCATTGTAACAATGCCTGTCCTTGTCTGCAAAACGGACAAGAATAGGACATGCACACAAAAGTATTTTCTTTCCATCTCAGTTCCGTTTTTTTTTTTGCAGACTGTACGTGGAACCATTCACTTCAATGGGTCCGCAAAAAAAAAAAAAAAACGGAAGGTACTCCGTGTGTATTCCGTTTCTGTATGTCCGTATTTCTGTTCCGCAAAGAAATAGAACATGTCCTATTATTGTCTGCATTATGGACAAGGATAGGACTGTTCTATTAGGGGCCCGCTGTTCCGTTCCGTAAAATATGGAATGCACACGGACGTCATCTGTATTTTTTGCGGATCCGTTTTTTGCGGACAGCAAAATACATACGGTCGTGTGCATGAGGCCTTATTTCCGTTTTTTTTGTGGACCCATTAAAGTGAATGGTTCTGCAAACGGGACGCAAACAAACCGGAACAGACATGAACAAAAAATAAGTAAACTGTGGGCAGAGAAGCAGAAAGGACACGCTCCAGTTTTGCTAAATCTCCCCCACTCATTGCTGGATCCCTGGATTTTGATAAGGGGACCCTCCCCATCACCTTTATAAGATCTAATAATCTATGGACAATCCCTTTAAGACTTTACAGTACATTTTGGAGAAGCCAGTCATCATTTACACAAACCCATAAAGTCAATCTATGATCTTCCATCCACAGAGAGGACAGTTCGGGTGAGTGAGTCGCTTGGCGTACAATGACTGGAATGTTAAAATTTCAGCGCTAAAACCGCCAAGTCAGACGTGTTAACATAACAGATCAAAAACCAGTCTGACCGCCGAGTAAGAACCAAGTAACACCCAAATTATTTTATATATTTATTTATTTTTTAATCTGAAAAATCCTGCCCTAATTACTGGTGACATCATCACCTGGCATTCTGGCAGCACGGCCAATCAGGAACCTGTCTCCATGGCAACAAAACTCATTGGAAAGATTTATGAAACTGACCAAAAAATTGGTCTTTGTTGACTTATAGCAACCAATCACTGAGCAGCTTTCATTTCATGTTCTGCTCCTGACAAATGAAAGCTCTGCTGTGATTGGCTGCTTTTGTCAACAATATTTTTCTTTTACAAAAATTCTAAAAGCTACCGTCCATTTTTTTGCATTTCCAAATTTAAAAATGTAAAAATACCCGCAATTCCACCAAGGTATTTTGAGTTTGACGGTGTTTGCTGTGCCCTAAAAATGACATGATGTCCTTATTTTGTGGGTCAGTACAATATCATATTTGCGTAGCTTTTATTTTGTTTTACTACTTAAAGAACAATAAAAACCTTTGAAACAATAAAAATTTTCTTTGCATCTCCATATTCTGACACCTATAACTCTTATATTTCCGTCCACAGAGCTGTCTGAGGGTTTGTATTTTTGCAGGACGAACTGTAGTTTTTACTGGTACCATTTTGGGGTATGTACAACTTTTTGATCACTTTTTATTAAAAAAAATTGGGGGGGGGCAAGGTGATCAAAAATGGGAAATCATGGGTATACAGCGCTTCACAATGTACGAAAATATTTTTATATTTTAAAAGTTTGGGCATTTTGGGACGTGGCAATACCTGTTATGATTTATTTTTTTATATGTACAATTGGGAAAGGAGGGATTTAAAGAAGAACTCCCGACAAAAATTTTATTCCATGTCCTGCTAGAAATGTACATGATGTAATCTGTAGTGAATGTCATTTTCTTACCAGTGTCTGAATTTTTGACTTATATCATCCTGAAGTTTCTTATCTGTGTCATGTGACCAGCAATTAGACCCACCAACTCACACACAGACTTATGTGTGGACAGGAAGTCTAATTCTCTATGTATTCCTATGAGACTGAAAGTGAGGCTCCCATAGGAATGAATAGAGCAGTTACTGGCTTTCTGTCCTGGGTCAGTTGGAGGTCAGGGAGTTGGTCACATGACCCAGCTACAATAAGAAGAGAGGTTTTTACTCACAGAAACAGTCACTGATAAGAAAATGACAATCACTACAGATTATATCATGCACCTTTCTAACAGGTCAGAGAATAAAAAATTTTGCGGGAGTTCTTCTTTAAATTTTTTTTTTTAATTTTAAAAATGTTTCTTTACAGAGAAACTTTTTGTCTCCATAGGGGACTTGAACGTGCAATGTTCCGATCGCTTGTCCCATAGTTTACAATAGATACTACTGCAGTCTATGGGATTCTGACAGCTTGCCTGAGAAACCGTGCCTCAGGCACAGCTTTTAAGGCATTTAGCCATAACAGCCCTGGGAACTTTCACATGGTCCTAGCCTAAGGGCTCAGTCACACGACTGTAAGCTGTCCGTGCAAAATACATATGGTCGTGTGCATGAGCCCTAAGGGAAAGATCTAGGAGGAGGTGACTGCAGGATCACACTACGCAGGGTTTCTTTGTAGTCTGTTACCATGGAAACAGTAAACCACATCCAAAAGTGCATTCATCACTTGCAAGGTCTCTGCTTGCAGTCAGTAAATGGAAACTGTCAGAGCCTGAAAATTAGTCTTGGACCTAAACTTCCCACAGCTGTTGTGGTAGTTTGCTCCATTGTATCAGTGCAGGCCGTATAGCTCACAGAGCAACGTCTCCACTGGATACAAATGTTACAAACCCCCACCTCTCAAATCTGTTTTTATCAACTGACAGCAAACCGAGCTCTTGAATCATGAAAAGTATATTTGAAAGTTTCAGAACAATTAAAGGGGTATTCCTATCTGGGACAGTTAGGACATGTAGATGGGATATTGGGGGTCCAACCTCTGGGGCGTGCCCCTAGCTCAAGATCAGCGCCCCCCCCCCCATTCATTGCTATGGGAAACCAGCCAAGTGCACTTGCTTCACTTCAGGGATAGCAGAGATTGCTTGCTATACCCCGTGCTCGAGGAAGGAGCGGGTCCCACAGGTGAGTCCAGCACCTATTAGATATTTATGGCACATCATAAAAGATCCTGTGTCAGTAGATGACTTCTCGTTCAGTTAGGAGTTCAGTTCCTCTCTGTTGCAGAGCGGTGATTAATGGTTATATACAGTCTTATAAAAGCGGCTGCCATAAACCTGAAAACCTGAGTAATAAGTCATCATGTCTCCACCTTCTGCGCTCGATCCCTGGCGCTCGGCCCACGAGAGAAGTGACATTCAGGCTGCAGCAAGCAGAGGTATAGGAAGAAGAGAGGGGGCCCCACAGCCAAGATCAAACTGGGCCCCACATTGCAATATTGGGTTTTGCAGTCAGGACCAAGGTACCCAACAAAAAAGGGGCAAGACCACCCAGTGATGAGCCCCCCGTCTCCGAGGACCCTATAGCTGCAATGATGGTCGGCCTTGAGTGTATATAACTAGGGTCCGATCAGGACTGTAGGAAAAGCTGGATGACAACCTGTGTAATAACAATCTAATTGGTTGCCTCCCATAAAAGTTTAAAAGAGTTATCCCAAGAGAAATATTCTACAGTTTTCAAACCAGCCCCTGAATCTGAATACTTATGTAATTGCATGTAATTAAAAATTTAATATAGCCACTGAGTTATTCAATAACATGTATCTATATAGCACCACCTGCTGTTTGCTTTTTCTTATTTCTTTGTCCTGCTAACTAAGGTGGACGCACATGCTCAGTTTCATCCTTCAGCTGCCTCCTGGGCTGTGATAGGGAGAGCATGGACACGCCCCCTGAGATGTGATAGGGAGAGCTGAGACACGCCTCCTGAGCTGTGATAGGGAGAGCTGAGACACACCCCCTGAGCTGTGATAGGGAGAGCTGAGACACACCTCCTGAGCTGTGATAGGGAGAGCTGAGACACACCTCCTGAGCTGTGATAGGGAGAGCTGAGACACACCTCCTGAGCTGTGATAGGGACAGCATGGACACGCCTCCTGAGCTGTGATAGGGAGAGTTCGGCAGCAGAAAGGACAGCCCCCCCGAGATGCAGCAGAAAGGACACTCCCCCTGAGCTGTCAGCTTGATAGAAATCTAGCAGAGCAATGAATGTGGAGATCTCTGGATCCATGTGAGATACAGGGCTGGTTCTAGCTTTATTAGAGATTGTCATGGACCATGTGATGTCTGAATTTCATTTTCTACATTAATCATGGGATAACCCCTTTAAGAAAAAGTGAAAATAAAAGTGTAAAAGGTTTATGAACACAGAAATGTACTAACTAACTATTCTGAGAAAGCTGGGCGACAACCAATATGTCTTCCATTACAGCCGCCACAAGGTGGGTTACCAAGTTCTGCCTAGAAAGTAGCGTTACATCCAGGTGTACGGGGAAGGTTGAGTGCCAACCCCTTTAATGGTTGTCACCCAGCTTTCACTAAAATCATTCCAGAAAGAGTCTAGAAGTTACTAAAAGTTATATTCAGCTACATCACATTCTGGGAAAGCTGGGTACAACCAATATGACATTATTATAGCCAAATACTAACCCCTTAAAGGCGCATCACCAGGATCAACCCTATTAAACCACTGCCTGATAAAACTGATCCTGCTGATTAAAATGATACCTGTCTTATGAAAATCAGTTGTAGCGTTCCTGAGAAAAAAGACTTTTAGACTTTACTCCTGTGAGACCTTTAGTGCACCAAGGGGAGGGGCCTAGACACCCCAGTGCACCTCAGCTTCCTAGTGCTGGCCATGCCCCTCGGAGCGCTGAAGATCTCCACATGCATAAAGAATGGAAGTCTTTTTCTCGGGAACGGCACCACAGATTTTCACAAGACAGGTGTCATTTTAATCGGCAGGATCGACCCTACAGTTTGGTGCAGTTGATTCCTCAGGTGCTCTTTAAGGCAAATCTGTCTAAATAAGTAGTCTTACATCCTCTGGTTTGGTATCACAGCATAACCAAGAAGATTCACTTATCAGATGTGTAAGGCAATATTAGTACAACTTCTATTCAGTTATATCTGTCTCTGGGAAAGCTGGGTGATCAGCAATATGGCCTCCATTACAAGTTCAATGGAGTAAATGAAATTTTCCTGCTGGCGTCTTCACATCCCGGCTGCCTCCTACATTAGAAATGCCCGCTCTTCCGCTTTGCACTGGTGTCACCACTAATTGCCCACTAATTAGGTTTAATGCACAATCTTTTGGATGTCGCTATTTATACACTGCGTGACAATGATGCCAGGTGCCCGCCGGTGACAGAGCGGACAACCATGGGAAACCTTCCCAACTAGTGGGTGGGGAGCGGGGGCCCAGCACTGAACTGCAATCATAGCATTTACTGACGGTCACCACTAGGGGGAGCTCACTACATACAGACTATTAGGGGCGATTTATCAAAACTGATGTAAAGGAAAACTGGCTTTGTTGCTCATAACAACCAACCAGATTCCACCTTTCATTTTTCAGAGCTTCTATGGAAAATGAAAGGTGGAATCTGATTGGTCGCTACGGGCCCCTAAGCCCTATATAAATCCATAGGCAGCTAGCTCCCCCTAGTGGTGTCTGCAGGCACCCAAAGCTTTGTTATTTAGCTCTATGGCAGTGTAAAGGGAAGCATGGAAGATCTGTGTGTGACTTTAAGGGCTCATGTGGAACCAGTAATTTCAACCGGTCCTCAAGAAAAAACGGAAGTTACTCCGTGTGCATTCTGTTACCGTATGTCCGTATTTCCGTTCCGCAAAGAAATAGAACACGTCCTATTATTATCCGCATCATAGGACTGTTTTATTAGGGGCCAGCTGTTCCGTTTTGCAAAATACAGGATGCACACGGACATCATCCGAATTTTTTTGCGGATCACAAAATACATACGGTCCTGTAGCTCTAAGATGGACTTTAAGAGGTTCTTGCAGGTGGTGGTGCTCACAGCACACCAAGTACAGCGCCGTCCATTGTATAGTGGCTGTGCTTGGTATTGCAGCTCAGCCCCATTCACTTCTATGGGTCTGAGCTGCACGTAGGCCACGTGACCGATGTACAGTGACGTCACACGGCCTAGGAAGAGGCTGCAGAGCTGTCCCCCATGCTTTACACTGCAGCTCTGCTTGTTCAGATTAGATGTTGCGGAGATGTGTCTCAGTTCCTATATTCTACATATCAGTAAGATGATATATGGGGCCAATGTTACTTTTTATGACCATGAGCATTTGTCCATGACACCAGATAAGGGTTGGATGTAACTGATGGACTAATCCTCGTAGATTATAGACCTGTGTCCTCTACCTTCATGTCAGTGCAGGCGCACCTCTGCGACTTATCACGCAGCTTTCCTGAGGCCTAATTTTGGCTATCACCCAGCTTTCCCAGACACAGATATGGCAGAAAAGCTTCTACACAGTGTCGATGATAGAAGGCATTCACACGACCGTATCCGTTTTGCGGATACCAGCCGTGCGCATCCCGCCTTTTCCCCATCCCCACAGAACGGACATACGGATGCGGACAACACACGGTGTGCTGTTCACATCTTTTGCAGCCCCACTGAAATGAATGGGTCCGCTCCCGATACGCATTTTGCAGATCGAAAATACGGTCGCGTGAACGCCACCATACCCTGCATTCGTTGTAAGATGTGTGGAATGTCTTATGTCAGGCAGGAAGGGCTGTGGGCCGACCTGTTCTTCCGGATATATATATATATATAACCACGGCCCCGATGCATTCTCTATGTAATTGCCCTTTGATCTCTTTACATGAGGTGTGTTGAGATTAGGAATGTGACTTCCTTATGGCTCTTCTTTCATTCCCCAGGAAAACTGCCCTCTATAGGCTTACAATGGTATTACACTGTATAGAAATGGCGCCCCCAGAGGCCGGGAGGAGGTACTATTCAGTAATATACAATTTTTTTTTTTTGTAATCTGCCACATTGTGCCATTTTTGGAGAAGAAGTCAGGCAGTGGCGGGGCAGGGGTGCTGTGTACACCTCCTGGACTGCTCATTAATATATACTGTCTCCTTTAGCACAGACCCTCCGATTGTAATTGGCGAGGATCTGACCCCCACTACCCCCATGATGGGGGCTGCAGACCCCCATGCCCAAGCGGCTGTTACTGGTACTGCAGTCTCGCTGGGCGAATCAGAAAAGCACCGGGGCACTTTTGTTCTGCTAATTGGAGACAGTCAGGGGGGAGAGGCATTATTTTGTGATGGGGGAGGGGCATCACAAAATGAAGGACTATTAAAATTTGAAAAACCTTTTAATTATCCAAGTGGTCGCGGATAGTCACAATAGCAATGATTCGTCATAAGATCCATCAACGGCAGCTTGCTGATGTTGCAAAAGGGTTTTTGTTCTACCTGACACACAGTGAGAAACCAGAAATATCGAAAGGCCAATGGAAAAGCACTAATGGCAATGATTATGTAATTTGAGTCCCTAATGATGGATAACAGCATGCGCCAATCGGCACCAGGATGTGATAATAATGGAACCGGTGTGAAAGGATGGAATCCAGGAGGAAATCAGACGATCGATGCCCCCCCCCCCCCCCCCCGACAGAAGCGCCTCCCGTACTGTATCTCTTATTGATTGGACACGTCTATGGATGATTGGGGAACTTCAGAGATTTCAGCTCCTGGGGTGAAGTTCAGCTTCTCCTTTTTTCCAAGCTAAAGGTCAATCTTTAACTTCGAAAGTTTGAACAAGAGGCGAGGACGGAGGAATCTTTCTGTAAAGACTATTTATAGTCCCTAGATAGAGACTCCGCACACAAGGTGGAGGCGCAGCATGGGACGTAACGCACTGTACGCAGTCCGATAATCCGAAACTCCACACTACTGGAACCGTGCATCAACAAGGGGAGACATACCGCCCCATAGAGTGCTGTATTACCGCTCTGAGACAGTATGGATACGTTTTTTCCCTTTAAACGGTTTGTGCACCTTTTGGGTTGGTTTTTGGCAAACCCTCTCTCTTGGACAGACCTGCGCTCTCAGGAAGTAAACTTCTTTTTTGACCCAGTCGCTGGCCGCAGAGGTGACCTGCTCCCCTTGTATCATATCAAAGGGAGTAAGTCACAGCAGCGTCAGTTTACATCTTGTGAGCTCAGTGGAGCAGCCAAGACCGGGGAGAGAAGGAGTGGAGAGCCAACGCCGGGAAGCAGGTAAGTATACGTCCCTTTATAGGTCTGTCCGGGGGAGGGGTTTGAACAGTGCATAACCCTTTTAAAATGCACTGAGCAGAATTAGGGCTCATGCACATGAACGTGTACCGGCTGGGCCCATGCTGCAGACCGCAAATTGTAGTCCGCAAAGTACAGGCACTGATTGTAGGGCCGCCGCATGCAGATAGCTGATGCATTCACTTGAATGGGGTTCGCGATCCGCATCCAACATTCCGCACCACAAAAAAGTAGTGCACGCAAAAGGAACCAGGCAAAGGTCCACTAAGACGTTCTTCGAGTAGGGGATAATTTTCAAACTTGGTGGAACCCCTTTAGGTTGTGTATGTCAAGGTGCTTATGCCAAAAACTCTAAGGACTGTTCTTAAAGGGGTTGTCTCCGTTCAGCAAATGGCATTTATCATGTAGAAAAAGTTAATACAAGGCACTTACTAATGTATTGTGATTGTCCATATTGCTTCCTTTGCTGACTGGATTCATTTTTCCATCACATTATACACGGCTCATTTCCATGGTTACAACCACCCTGCAATCCATCAGTGGTGGTCGTGCTTGCACAATATAGGGAAAAACCATCAGCCTCTCTGGTGGCCGGGACCATGGGAGCGCACATAGGCCGGTGTTTTTTCCTATATTGTACAAGCACGACCACTACTGATGGATTGCAGGGTGGTCTGTAACCATGGAAACGAGCAGTGTATAACATGATGGAAAAATGAATCAAGAAAAGGAAGCAATATGGAGAATCACAATACATTAGGAAGTGCCTTGTATTAACTTTCTCTACATGATAAATGCCACTTACTGAAGTGAGACAACCCCTTTAAGTGACCCCCACTGTTTCCCATGACACGGAGGCGGGTCTGAGCAGCCTTATGATATTTCTGTGAATGATTCCAAGGGCCATTGGAAGGGAAGGAAGGAGAAACCAGGAGAGGAAATTAGAAATCATTCACCCTGAAAATAACAAGACAACAAGAAGAAACTGCACGCACAGCAAGCCGGACAACGACCCCCATGGTAGCCGAGCACCTTTGCTCTGAGTGGTGCTATTGCTTTGTTATTCCTCCTGGAAATGTATGAATAAATTACTTAGGCATTACCATCCCACCACTATATACAAGTGGGATCCTTTAAGCCTATTGGCAGGTCTCCTTCACCAGTCATATACTGTACAGAAATCTGACAGCTGAAAGTTGTTTGACCTATACTTAAAGAAGAACTCCCGACAAAAATTTTATTCCATGTCCTGCTAGAAATGTACATGATATAATCTGTAGTGAATGTAGTTTTCTTACCAGTGTCTGTATTTTTGACTTATATCATCCTGAAGTTTCTTATCTGTGTCACATGACCAGCAATTAGACCCACCAACTCACACAGAGACTTATGTGTGGACAGGAAGTCTAATTCTCTATGTATTCCTATGAGACTGAAAGTGAGGCTCCCATAGGAATGAATAGAGCAGTTACTGGCTTTCTGTCCTGGGTCAGTTGGAGGTCAGGGAGTTCGTCACATGACCCAGCTACAATAAGAAGAGAGGTTTTTACTCACAGAAACAGTCACTGATAAGAAGATGACAATCACTACAGATTATATCATGCACCTTTCTAACAGGTCAGAGAATAAACATTTTTGCGGGAGTTCTTTAAGGGGTTTTTTCCACATCTTAAATATTGACAGGTTATCAATATCAGATTGATGAGGGTCCGGCTCCCCCGCTGATCAGCTGTTTGAAGAAGCCAAAGCATTCGGAAGAGAGCTGCAGCCTCTTCATAATATACTAAGCATAGCGCCATACATTGTATAGTGGTTGTCCTTGGTACTGCAGCTCAGTTCACCATCAACTGAAAAGGAGTAAGCTGCACAAAGGCCTTGTGACTAGCGTTGAGCGAACTTGTGTTTTCAAGTTCGGCGTACAAGGTTCAGGTTCGGGATATCTAAGAATACTTAGATAACCCGAACCTTGTACACCGAATTTGAAAACAGAAGTTCGCTAATCTCTACTTGTGACCCATGAACACGACATCACAAGCCAGGGAAGAGGACGCAGGGCTTGTGCGAGCACCATGGCCACTTGGACAACTGATCGGTAGTGGTGCTAAGGCCAGGGCTACACGACGACATGTGTCGCGTGACAATTTTTATAATGATAGTTTATGGTGGCGCACTGCGACATGCTGCGACTGCGAGACGACAGTAGCAAAAAATCCATCCAAGATGGATTTTTCTGCGACTGTCAAAGCATGTCACATGTCGCAGTGCGACACCATAGACTATCATTATAAAAATTGTCACGCGACACGTCGTCGTGTAGCCCAAGTCAATGTGTTACTGATGACCTCTTCTAATATCAATACATAAGTTCTAGAAACCCCTTTAAAGGGCTCCTGTCAGCTGCCAAGTGCACATGTAACAGGTCAGACAGTGTCATAGGTACAAAACTGCTGACAGATGCCCTGTAATACCCAAAATCTCATATCCACCTTGTACGAATGCTATCAAGATTGCTGTCAGGGAATAAGAAAACACTTGCTTCCATTCAAAGAAAGTAATCCTGTCCACAGATAGTCTTGCTGAAAAGTGGATACAATTGTATCCGGTCTAGACAATGCTCTGTGAGCTGGACACATCAGCAGCAGCTCCACAAATCTCTCTGCTGGTTTGTTACAATGTATCAGTCTGGAGTTCGGGCTGTTTAGCTCAAAGAGCATTGTCTAGACCAGGGATGCTCAACCTGTGACCCTCCAGCTGTTGTAAAAATGCAACTCCCACCATGCCCTGCTGTAGGCTGATAGCTCTAGACTGTCAGGGCATGCTGGGAGTTGTAGTTTTACAACAGCTGGAGGGCCGCAGGTTGAGCATCCCTGGTCTAGACTGTATCCACTGTGCTAGTTTGTTACAATGTATCAGTCTGGAGTCCGGGCTGTTTAGCTCACAGAGCATTGTCTAGACTGGATACAACTGTACAGTCATGGCCAAAAGTTTTGAGAATGATACAAATATTAATTTTTACAAAGTCTACTGCTTCAGTTTTTATAATGGCAATTTGCATATACTCCAGAATGTTATAAAGAGTGATCAGCTTAACAGCAATTACTTGCAAAGTCAATATTTGCCTAGAAAATGAACTTTATCCCCCAAAACACATTTCAACATCATTGCAGCCCCTGCCTTAACCCCTTCGCGACCAGCGCCGTACATGTACGGCGCTGGGGCGATGCGGGCACATGGCGCCCGCTCGCGGGTGCGGCGGGCGTCATGGCCGGCAAGTCTCTGCTGTTTCTAACAGCAGAGACTTGCCGCTACCTACTGTGTCGGCGGCGTCTTCCGGGGTGACTAGATGCCGTGATCACACGTGATCACGGCATCTAGTTGCGTCTAAACCCGGAAGCGTTCGCTTCCGGGTGGTGTACAGACACCCCGTGTGGCCAATCGGGGTGTCTGTACACCATATGAAAACTGTAATCCTCGCTGGTGAGGATTACAGTTTTCAAACTGCAATTCTTATTCTGGCCACTAGATGGCAGGCCAGGATAAGAAATGAGCAATTCATGGTTTTTCTGAGTCTATAAAACCCAGAATTGCTCATAAAGAAAAAAAAAAAAAGCCACAATATATAAGCCCATATTTGAGCTTTCTAATAGTAAAAAAAAAATTTAAAAAAAATGTTAAAAAATATATAAAAAATAAAAAAGATGTAAAAGTTCAAATCACCCCCCTTTCCGTATAAGTAAAAAATAAATACCTAAATAACAATAAATATAGACATCATGGGTATCACCGTGACCGAAAACGCCCGTACTTTTGAAATAAAAAAAAAAAATTCCAATACGGCGAATTGTGTGGCGGAAAAAAGCGTCCAAATGGCGATTTGCTGTTTTTTGTCGCTTTTTTTTTCTAAAAAAAATTAAATAAAAAGTGATCAAAAAGTCATACACACCCCAGAATGGTATCAATAAAAACTTCAGATCGTCCCGCAAAAAATGAGCCCCCATACAGCTCTGTACACAAAAATACCAAAAGTTATAGGGGTCAAGATTTGACAAGGAAAAAAAAAAAAAAAAAAAAGGGCAACTTTCTAATTATTTTATCACTATGAAAACGCAGGAAAAACTATACATATTAGGTATTGCCGGATTCGTACTGACCAGTAGAATGAAAGTAACGGATCAGTTTTAATGCACATCGAACGCTGTAAATAAGAAACCCGTAGAACTGTAGCGGAATAGCGTTTTCTTTGCAATTTCACCCGGTTTGGAATTTTTTTCCCGCTTCCCACTACACCGTATGCAATATTAAATGGTGGCGTTGGAAAGTACAACTTGTCCCGCAAAAAACAAGCCCTCATACAGCTATGTGAACAGAAAAATAAAAGAGTTATGGCTGTTTGAAGGCAGGGAGCGCAAAACGAAAATGCAGAACCGAAAAAAGCTCCGGTCGCGAAGGGGTTAAAAGGACCAGCTAACATCGTTTCAGTGATTGCTCCATTAACACAGGTGTGGGTGTTGATGAGGACAGGGCTGGAGATCAATCTGTCATGATTAAGTAAGAATGACACCACTGGACACTTTAAAAGGAGGCTGGTGCTTGGCATCATTGTTTCTCTTCTGTTAACCATGGTTATCTCTAAAGAAACACGTGCAGTCATCATTGCACTGCACAAAAATGGCCTAACAGGGAAGAGTATTGCAGCTAGAAAGATTGCACCTCAGTCAACAATCTATCGCATCATCAAGAACTTCAAGGAGAGAGGTTCCATTGTTGCCAAAAAGGCTCCAGGGCGCCCAAGAAAGACCAGCAAGCGCTAGGACGTCTCTTAAAAGTGTTTCAGCTGCGGGATCGGGCTACCAGCAGTGCAGAGCTTGCTCAGGAATGGCAGCAGGCAGGTGTGAGTGCATCTGCACGCACTGTGAGGTGGAGACTCTTGGAGCAAGGCCTGGTCTCAAGGAGGGCAGCAAAGAAGCCACTTCTCTCCAGAAAAAACATCAGGGACAGACTGATATTCTGTAAAAGGTACAGGGAGTGGACTGCTGAGGACTGGGGGAAAGTCATTTTCTCTGATGAATCCCCTTTCCGATTGTTTGGGACATCTGGAAAACAGCTTATTCGGAGAAGACGAGGTGAGCGCTACCACCAGTCTTGTCTCATGCCAACTGTAAAGCATCCTGAAACCATTCATGTGTGGGGTTGCTTCTCAGCCAAGGGAATCGGCTCTCTCACAGTCTTGCCATGAATAAAGAATGGTACCAGAATGTCCTCCGAGAGCAACTTCTCCCAACCGTCCAAGAGCAGTTTGGCGATCAACAATGCCTTTTCCAGCATGATGGAGCACCTTGCCATAAAGCAAAGGTGATAACTAAATGGCTCAGGGAACAAAACAGAGATTTTGGGTCCATGGCCTGGAAACTCCCCAGATCTTAATCCCATTGAGAACTTGTGGTCAATCATCAAGAGACGGGTGGACAAACAAAAACCTACAAATTCTGACAAAATGCAAGCATTGATTGTGCAAGAATGGACTGCTATCAGTCAGGATTTGGTCCAGAAGTTGATTGAGAGCATGCCAGGGAGAATTGCAGAGGTCCTGAAGAAGAAGGGTCAACACTGCAAATATTGACTTGCTGCATTAACTCATTCTAACTGTCAATATAAGCTTTTGTTACTCATAATATGATTGCAATTACATTTCTGTATGTGATAAAAACATCTGACAAACACACATAAAAACCAGAGGGCAGCAGATCATGTGAAAATAGAAGATTTGTGTCATTCTCAAAACTTTTGGCCATGACTGTACTAGTTTGTTACAATGTATCAGTCTGGAGTCCGGGCTGTTTAGCTCACAGAGCATTGTCTAGACTGCATACAATTGTATCCGCTTCTCAGCGGAGAGCAGGACTGGCTATGGACGCCATTACTGCCTCTGAAATGAAGTTCTTATTCACAGACAGCAAGCACATATCTTGAAAATGATGAGAAACTGAAACATAGAATCTATTAGAAATTTGTAGAACTTTTAGCGTAGCCGTCATTAAGCTTTATTTAAACTGTGTAAACGCACTGACGGGATACGGTGCAGACTTCACGTGGACGCGGCTCGTCAGCGGCGGTATGTAGTCACCTATTCAAACGGCTGCAGCTCAGAACATATTATGCAAACTGCTGGGGACATCATCATAAACTCATTTAGTCCCAGGTCGCTGGCAGGATGAGCTGAGGGCAAAGTCCGGGGCTATAGAGATGTATGGTATGACGTGACTCCTGTAGACAAACCCTCAGCCACACGTCCGCGTCACTAAAAATGGAATCTAAGGAGATGTAATCAGCGGAGACGGTTATGAAGAATGAGATAGGTGGAGGCTCTGTGCGCCGTGACACCACACCCGGTGGAGTGACAGCATGTCCTGGGTGACATAAAAGGGGAGGCGAGGTGCTCACCGTGACTCAGGTGCAGACCTGTGACACCCAGCGCTACCTGCAGCACTGCTGTCATCGGGAGCCTTTGTATAGAGATCATGCAGGAGGCTTCAAATACTACAACTCTCATCATTTCTAATAAGACACCCATCCGAGTACCCAGGACAGTTTTGCTTCTGCTGGATGGCAAACGGATTGACGTGGCCAAAATCCGATTTAAAGAGGGTTTACAGTTTTACACATCTACCCCGCTGTAAAAGACAACCTGCTGCAAGGCGCAGTTAACCCTTTCAGTTCCCTTGATGTAAACCCGTCTATAACACAAGGGAGGACACAATCCCCATGTCCCGACAGGCAGGCATATAATAAAGATATGACAAGCCCACTGCAGGGTCTGTACGCCGTCTATGGAACGTAACGTGGGAGGGGCGCTGTCATCGGCATGTATGAGGCGCATTTTAGGACATGCCCGGCCCTGCAAGGAACAGGTGCGGGAAGTATTCAACACCAGGAGTCATATCTGCCCTTCTGACGTCTGATTCTTTGGAACAGAAAAACTTTTTAAAAATTCTATGTAGACCCCTCTGGAGGGGCTTATTTCTCCTGAGAATGAAAGGATTGGACATGCTGAAATGTAACAGCACAATCCTGCTTTCCACCTGACAGGTTTCTCCAGACTTGTAACTTTATTAGAAAGCCATAAAAAAAACACAGCTTGCGCGTTTTGGACCGCGTCACTCATTTTCCTCCTATGTTGATCAGAAACCCGAGTTTTATGGTGATGGTGATTCCAGTTTCTACTGGGGATCCGGCCCGGTGTTATTTCCTCAGTGCACCCGACCTACTTCTACTCCCCAGGGACAAACGCGAGACGTCGCATATGACGCAGGGGGAGCAAGCCAGTCATAGGCCGCAGCGGTCGACAGATGTCCTTGGCGCATGTGGGATCGGAACTGCGGTCCCGGGAGCTCAACAGATCGAGGATTCGTTTGTGCCATGTCACCACGGAGCATGAGTGAAGCGCCTGCTATTACTCACGGTCCATGGTCTCCCGCCAGCTGGGACCCCGCTGTACTGGATCCTGACATACACACATCGTAAGGATGTAGTGCGCGTAAGCACTCACTATGACCTGACACTGTGTGACGTGCAGAGCGTGAAGACGACGATGCAACTGTGGAGTGTCAGTGGTGCCTGGGGACTGATAGCTAGGAGGGGGAGATGATGGCACTGGAGGGGAACCTAATGGCACTGGAGGGGAACCTGATGGCACTGGAGGGGAACCTGATGGCACTGGAGGGGAACCTGATGGCACTGGAGGGGAACCTGATGGCACTCGGTGGGAGGAGAGCCTGATGGCACTGGGTGGGGGTGGGGAGGAGCCTGATGGCACTGAGGGGGGGGGATTAGAGCCTGATGGCACTGGGGGGGGAGCCTGATGGAACTGGGGGAAGGGGGGAGCCAGATGGTGCCGTGAGGATTGATGGCATGGGGGGGGGTCTGATGGCACTGGGGGGGAGCCTGATGGTACTGGATGGTAACCTAATGGCACTGGAGGGGAACCTAATGGCACTGGAGGGGAACCTGATGGAACTCGGTGGGAGGAGAGCCTGATGGCACTGGGTGGGGAGGAGCCTGATGGCACTGAGGGGGGGGGGGATTAGAGCCTGATGGCACTGGGGGGGGAGCCTGATGGAACTGGGGGAAGGGGGGAGCCAGATGGTGCCGTGAGGATTGATGGCATGGGGGGGGGGGTCTGATGGCACTGGGGGGGAGCCTGATGGCACTGGGGGGGGGGGAACCTGATGGCACTGGGGGGGGGAGCCTGATGGCACTGGGGGGGGCCTGATTTCACTGGGGGGGGGGAACCTGATGGCACTGGGGGGGGGCCTGATGGCACTGGGGGGGGCCTGATGGCACTGGGGGGGGGAGCCTGATGGCACTGGGGGGGGGAGCCTGATGGCACTGGGGGGGGGGGGGAGCCTGATGGCACTGGGGGGGGGGAGCCTGATGGCACTGGGGGGGGTGGAAGCCTGATGGGACTGGGGGGGGGAGCCTGGATGGCACTGGGGGGGGGAGCCTGATGGCACTGGGGGGGGGGAGCCTGATGGCACTGGGGGGGGGGAGCCAGATGGCACTGGGGGGGGAGCCAGATGGCACTGGGCGGGGGGAGCCTGATGGAACTGGGGGGGAGGGAGCCTGATGGCACTGGGGGGAGCCTGATGATGGCACTGGGGGGGATGCGGGAGCTGATGGCACTGGGGGGACCTGATGGCACTGGGGGGGACCTGATGGCACTGGGGGGGACCGTGATGGCACTGGGGGGGACCTGATGGCACTGGGGGGGGAAACTGATTGCACTAGAGCACTGGGGGAGAGTTGATGGCACTGGGGGGATTTGGGGGGACCTGATGGTACTGGAGGGGATCTGATGGTACTGGGGGGGAGCTGATGGCATGTGGGTCTGATGATGGCACGGGGATGGGGGTGTTTGATTTTTTATAAAGGAAAAATATTCTTTTAATTAGTTTTTTTCTTATTAGAGTACTTGATTAATCTGTGGAGTAATCGGTAGAATACTTGATTACAGAAATAATCGATAGCTGCAGCCCTATATGGCTGTGACACACAGGGCAGCTAAGGTTTCTACCATTATGTCTCCCAGTATGGCGGTATTATTATGCCCCCGTCCTCCGCACCTTGTTCACTTGGAAAATATGGATATAACATTAATGTCTTACACTGATCTACAGCGAATACAAGACTCGGGGTCTATAATTAAGCTCTCTCGTTTCAGAAGGCGCTCTGAGACGTGTGAGGCTGTGCTCTCTACAGACGTGGGAGCTTGTGTAGGCGAGAACCAAACTCCAGAGGGACGTACTGACATCATGGCACATTTCCGTAAATAAAGACTGGGATACATTTTTGTATCTATTGAAAGTAAAAACATAAACTGTAATGTTCTCGTAGAATTCTGTGTGGAAACAGATTATAGGGGTACACGGAGTAGACCGCCCCATATACCTGAATGGGCTTGAAATCTACTCACACGCCGTAGAAACAACACCATTCACATGAACAGAATGTTTCCGATCTGCCGGATTTAAATTTAATGTGTGATACGAGTAACTTCCGTCTTTTTGCAGACCGTACGGCATACAGTCCGCAAAAAAAAAATGGAATGGACATGGAAAGAAAATACCTTCGTGTGCATGAGCCCTAAAGGGCATCTGTCAGCAGTTTTGTACCTATGACACTGGCTGACCTGTTACATGTGCACTTAGCAGCTGAAGACATCTGTGTTGGTCCCACGTTCGTATGTGCCTGCATTGCTGAGAAAAATGAGGTTTTAATATATGCAAATGAGTCTCCAGGTGCAACGGGGGCGTTACCATTACACCTAGATGCTCAACTGCCGCACCCTCTCCACTTAGGTTGACAGTGCCAGACAGGCGTGTGACATTTACACTGCCTGGTCCTGTCAATCAAAGTGCAGAGAGCGCAGCAGTTGCAGAGAGATCAGATCCTCTAGGTGTAATGGTAACGCCCCCGTTGCTCCTACAGGCTCATTTGCATATAATAAAATCTAATTTTTCTCAGTAATGTGGACACTTATGAACATGGGACCAACAAAGATAACTTCAGCTGCCCAGTGCACATGTAACAGGTCAGCCAGTGTCATAGGTACAAATCTTTCGACAGATGCCCTTTAAAGGGGGCATAATTTGAATAAGGCTGTAACAACCCATTTTGATCACAAACAGCATAACAGTGCTGGCACGAGCGCCGTGGCACCATCAAAGCTCTGATCTCTGGGGTACAGAGTCAGACTCCCACTGAATATTGGTGACCTATCCTAAGGAAAAGCTGGGTAATGACCCCTTTAAATGGGTACCGGACCATCATTATAATTTTCAGAAATTGATAGGGCAAGTGAATATAAGAAACTTTGTAATTTATCTTATTAGAGAAAAATGCCTCTTTCTCCACTAAAACCCATCTCGAGAGACAAGGTGAATTATCGGCTCACTCATGGATAACATTACATGCTGCCTATCGAAGTCTATGGAGAAGGGACAAGAAGCTGCTGGAGGGACACAGCAGAGACACTTTGCAGAGCTACTAAATTTACTATCTCACCCCAGTGCTGGACTCATGGTTACACTGCTCAGCACTACTGTATGATGTCCTCTATGCCACTGCTGCTTCTTAGGAGGTGCTAGAGAGAGACAGGGGAGCAGGGTCTCCTCTTCTGTGTGTGCTGTGTATGGGAGACATTATAGCAGCTGGTCTCCATCCACTAGACCAGGGGTCAGCAACCTTCAGCACTCCAGCTGTTGTAAAACTACAATTTCCATTCATTTCTATGGGAGGTCTAAGAAGAGCAGAGCAAGTATGCCTGCTGGGAGTTGTAGTTTCACAACAGCTGGAAGCCCAGAGGTTGCTGATCCCTGGACTAGACTCTGTAGTGCTTCTGTGGGCTTCCAATCCGTGCCTCCGTTACACAACGCATTTCCCAGATTGCGGACCCATTCTAGTGAATGGGTCCGCATCAATGATGCGGGGTGCACACGGCTGGTGCCCGTGTATTGCGGACCCACTGTATGCGGACTGCAATATGTCCATGGCCGGGCAACGGCCGTGTGCATGAGGCCTAAAGAAAACTGCCAGTTAGAGATGGAGCCTGCAGAGGGTAAAATGGTGCTAACTGCAGGGTACAAGCCAAATATAGCGCTACTCCTCATATACATACGCGGCGGCTTATTCTGACAGGTCACCTGAAAGCGTAGGTAGGTCTTAATTACTATATAAAAAAAAAAAAGTTCTAATAACTTCTAATAGACTTTAGGTGCCCATACACTCTCAATAGCAGACAGATCTTTCCAGCTCCCCTGTATACATACATGCAGCCGGCTCCCTCTAGTGGTGACTGCAGACAGCCAGTGATTTATTATTTACTCCCGGGTCCATGCAGGAGATCTGGAGCACTGTATGAGGAAAGCTATCCAGATACAGTATATTAATGATTTAATTATCTAACACAGAATTTTGGACCTAAAAAAACACAGTGGAGATTCATTCTGTAAGTAAAGAATCACTGAGGAGAGAATTTCAGACGACTCTTAATGTCAGAACCCTGCGTCACTTTACAATCTGCTAGGATTCATGACTGATGTGTGGTATTTGTTAAATGGAATCTGTTATTCCGCTCCATTTATCTGGAGGCTGCAGTGACAGCCGCGTCACCAGGCGCTTGGTCCTTTTCAAAATCCACATCTTTCTTAACCAGCACTAGAAGAACCCGTACCCATACTACTATAGTGATCCATACTACTACTATGGTGTACTCGGTAGTCGGCTCTCTCTGTCAGTCAAGCATTTGCACTAACGCCCCATTCCTGTGACTCGTGGAGACCTGAGCAGTCGGAATGTAAATGAAGATACATTTATCACCTATACTGCCCCGATGACATCATCCTTCACCCAGAAGAGCAGACACTTGGGTGACGGATGACATCTTTGACACAGGGGGAACCAGAGGAAGACTTACTGCGCATGCGCCAATAGGGTAGACTATGGTGCAGGCATGAGACTACGGGGCCAGGCTTGCCTTACCCTTGTGAACCAAGCGGACGGGTGACTGGTGCAGAGAATCCAGAGTGGAGGAGATCCGGTGCTCCAAGTGGCTCAGGCCCGCCCACTGGTGCACCGAACGCCTAGTGCACATATTAATTAAAGTGGTTTTCCAAGACATTGTATAGTGGCCATGCTTGGTATTGCAGCTCAGCCCCAATGAGGCGGAGCTGCGCCTAGGCCAAATAACCGACGAACGTGAGTCACATGGCCCACGAAAAGCTAGAGAAGGTCATAACGCTATTGCGAGCACTGATGTCTTCTCAAACGCTAATTAGCGGGGTTCCAGGAGTCAGACCCCCATCGATCAGATACTGATGGGTAGGTCATCAGTTAAAACTTCTTGTAAAATCCTTTTAAAGTCTTTTTCTCAGAGACTGTGCAGCTAAAGAACCTAAATGATCATATTACTCAGCAGGATAAACCCTACCAGGCATTATGCTTGGTTTAATGGGGTCGATCCAGACGATGTTCTTTAATTTAACATGTTGCCACATAAAAAAGCAGACAAAATGCTATGAAAAAATGGCAAAAACTCATGTGTGAAACCAGCCTCAAAGAGGTTCCTGCCGCAGATCCGCAGGTCAGCAAGTGGGTCGGCCTCATTCAACGGCGATAATCCTTGTGCGTGGATTTCAAGTCTTCGAACTAAAATCTGCGACCATAGGAACACCAACATGGATTCTCATTAGAAACAATGTGGACTTTACACATAGATATACCCCTATGCAATACTACATTTCTCCTGTGGTGGCGCTGCAGGGGAATTGAACACTTGCTGCCTGGTCCTCCCATCGATAAATTTCCGTGGTCATTCCAGCAAAAATAACGTGGTCAAAAACAGGCAAAAAAGCAACGATAACAACTTGTTCTTTTTAAAATTCAGTAGAAAAGTGGTTAATGGTAAATTGCGAGTCGTCCTTTTATCTGTTATTTTTTTTGCCAGACCTTTGAAGGGCCGCTGCTCAGCTCAGCAGTAACACGGAGATGCTGATGGCAGGTACCGACACAACAATCGCCTGACTCATGTTGGCTTTATTACAGAACCATCCATCCATAGAAAAGCATAATAAGCATAAGCAAGTGCAAGATGAAGACCAGACACCGGGGGCAGGACGCCGGCTGCAGAGCTCTGCTACATAGCAATAGCGTCCAACGCTGGATAATTCCCTTTCCACGACCCATGCAATTGCCTTTCATAATGTGCTGCAATCAGCAGAGCAGAGGATGACTTTTCTACTGAGCCTTCAGGTGATGGGGGTTCACTCCGTGCCAAGTACCTGATCATTAGCGCAGGGAAGGAAAAAAAAAACTTTTTCACGCCTCAGCAGCATCGAGATTTTTATTTTATCTCACAGGCCAATGACGGAGAAGAATGTGCTTAGCAGGAGAACAACCGCAATGTCCCTGAAGAACCGCCACTGCTGACTACTGTCTCTTGTCCAACATAAGCTTGTTCGTTGTATATTGAAAAGCTCTGCAATTTGCGTATCCATTCCTCACTGTTTTTATGATCTCTGCTTGCCGTCAGTGAGTGGAAATGATTCAGAATTTATGAGGATGACGATACAGGCGTGCAGCTCATCCCAATGAAGCGTGAGATCCGCTGCCTCTTCCTAGGCCAGTGACGCCATGTCTATCGGTAACATGGCCCATGTGCTGCGCAAGAGAATGAAGCTGAGCTGCAATACCAAGCGCACCCGCTATTAAGAAGATGGCGCTATGCTTGTTAAGCTGTGTAGAGGCTGCAGTGCTCACCCCTTTAAACAAGTGATCGTGGGGGTGTCAGGAGTAGGCCACTTCCGATCAGATCTGATTGGATACACAACAATCAGATCCTAAGGATAGGTCTTCAGTATTAAGCACTTGGAAAACCCCTTTAAAGGGGTTCTCCTGGAAAATGAAAATACGTAAAGGGTTATTCTCATTTTAGACAATGGGGGCATATCGCTAGCATATGCCCCCATTGTCTTATAGCCGCTGGGACCCGCACCTATATCCAGAACGGAGTCCCCGGACTGAATGAGGGCGCACTGTGCATGCGCAGCTGCCCTCCATTCATTTCTATGGGGCCGCCGAAAATAGCCGAGCGCTGGCTCGGCTACTTCCGTCGGCTTCATAGAAATGAATGGGAGCGGTGGCCGTGCTTGCGCGCTGCGCTCCCATTCATTTCTATGAGCGCAGTGAGGAGCTGCGCCTGGTGGTGGCCGGACCCCCGGAAAGGCGCAGCGCTCCCCGCTCCGTTCTGGATATAGGTGCGGGTCCCAGCGGTGGGACCCGCACCTATAAGACAATGGGGGCAGATCCTAGCGATATGCCCCCATTGTCTAAGATGAGAATACCCCTTTAAATATTACTTTATTATAAATCTATTCACAAATACCTTTCATTAGTTATAATGGATCATTTTGTCTAGGGAGCAATCATTAGGAGAAAGAAAATGGCCGCCGTCCTATTAGTTCACACACAATCTGTCCTGTTCACACAGGAGGACAAGTTACTTCACAACACTGAGGTAAAGAGCTGCATCATCCTCCTCTCTGCTCTGCTTGTCAGGGATTATGATCCTGAATACAGATGATAAGATCTTAAGATGAATCTCTGTAGGAATGGAGTCCATGAAGAGAAAATGGCACTTGCTCGGGTATTTCCGTTGGCTCCATAGAAATGAATGGGAGCGCACCGCGCATGCGTGGACCGGCTCCCATTTATTTCTATAGAGCCAACGGAAATAGCCGAGCCAGCGCTCGGCTATTTTCGGCGGCCCCATACAAATGAATGGAGGGTGGCCACACATGCGCGGTGCGCCCTCCTTCACTTTCTCGATATAGGGACCCGCACCTATAGGACAATGGGGGCATATACTAGCGATATGTCCCCACTGTCCAAGATGGGAATACCCCTTTAAGTCAATGGTGACTTCATGACCTGGCCAGCCTGCCCTGTCCACAGCGGGCAGCGCCCGTATCTGCATGCCTCTTGCCCGTGCGACATTCTGCGTAAGCTAATAAGATCACTTGGTGGAATTTGTCATCATGTCTGATACATTTCATGGTGTCTTATGAGAATGAGAATGTAAGAGGGCAGCCATGTGCTAATCCGCGTCACTGGGATGCATTGGCGACGGGTACTAAACAGCAAGCGTGACATTACCAGCAGCAGGCATGACCGCCACAGACATGGTATGAGAAGGCAATGTTGAGTTGGACGCACTCCAGCGGAATGGAATTTTCTCATAATGCTCAGAATAAGGGCTCATGCACACAAACGAATTTTCTTTCCATGTCCGTTCCGTTTTTTTGCAGACCGTATGCGGAACCATTCATTGCAACGGGTCTGCAAAAAAACAGAAGTTACTCCGTGTGTATTCCGTTTCCATATGTCCGTATTTCCGTTCCGCAATAAAATAAAACATGTCCTATTATTGTCCGCGTTACGGACAAGGATAGGACTGTTCTATTAGGGGCCGGCTGTTCCGTTCCGCAAAATACGGAATGTACACGGACGTCATTCGTATTTTTTGCGGGCCGCAAAATACATACGGTCGTGTGCAAATTCTGGATCTGCAAAACATGGATACCGGCAGTGTGCGTTCCACATTTTGTGAAACGGAACAACCTGCCCTCTGTAGAACTGTCCTATCCTTGTCCGTAAAACAGACAAGAACAGGACAGTTTCTGTCTTTTGAGGCTACCGCCGGACATATGTGTCCCCGTTGAAGTGAATGGGTCTGCATCCGACCCGCAAAGATAACGGTCGTGTGCATGAGCTTTAAGGCTAGGGTTCCAACATGGCGACTGTCTTGCGGCAGTGCCCAACAATGCCTTTCCGAGGTCTGCCCAAGCTGAGGTAACTACCACAGTCTCATATCATGACCCCTGCTGACGACTCCATGGGCGAAAATATTTTTGCAGGATCCTTAACAGTGGTCTTAAACCTGTGATCCTCCAGCTGCTGTGAAACTACAACTCTCAGTATTCTCCCGACAGCCTTTAGTTGTGTTGGGAAACCCCCTTCAAAAGGAAGGCTCTAAATGAAACTGATATACTATGTGATGGAACCTCATGGGCGGAGCATAATACAACCAAAGAACAAAAGTCAGGCTCCGCCCATGAGGTCCCTGTACCACGCATTACATAGTATATCGGTTTCATTTGGAGCCTTCCTCCTCAGGCCTTGCACTAGGCCTAACACAGTGATCCAGATTTACTATGAGACAGGGCGGACACGTAGATAGGGAGCCTTTAAATGTGTCAATAGTGAATCTGTATCAGTTTTACTTGGGTTTCCTCCATGTGCTCTGGTTTCCATGATAGATTAAAGGGGTCCTCTGAGACCGGGAACCCCTCTTGATATGGGCTATGGGCAAGGTGCACGGATTAAAAAAAATATCAAGCTCACTGATGCTTTGGTTCCAGCGTCGAAATCCCTGCTGGACCGGACGTGGATGTGCAATGTGCTGTCTACATGTATGTCACCACTGCCAGCCAATCAATGGCCTCAGCGGTGGCAGTGGTCACCAGCTGCGTCTGCACATGTCACCAGTGATGTCATAGATTGGCCAGCAGCGGTGACACACGTGTAGATGGCAGATTGTCCTTCTGGAGTAGAAAGCGCGAGTGACAGGTGAGGTTTTTTCACCTCTGCCTACACATATCCAAAAGGGTTCCTGGTCTCGGAGAGCCCCTTTAATTTCTTTCTTATAAATGTGGTCCTAGGGACTGACAGGGACTGATCTGATACATCACTGTGGAATATGTTGGTGCCATATAAGCATACTGCACACTGGCTGCTGCGGTTACACAGGAAAACCGCCAAGTATGAACTGGGAGTCAATGGCTTGTATGAAGCCGATGTATATTAAACCATGTAACGGGCACAGAGGAGGGGGGGAAGGGGTTAGAGGAACACGATTTTTTCGAGCTGTAGGAAGCTTTATCTAAATAATAGCTTTGGGTCTTTCTAGCCACTGACTCAGATTTTAATAACATCCACTGTAAATGTGTGGAATTCTCCTGCTGCTTAATTACAAAGGAGCTGCAGCAATCCCCCGCTGAGCAAAATCTCACATGGTCGACCGGTGACACCGGCCTGCGGGGAGAGAGAAAGCATTACAACGACCGGGGAAACAATCTGTCCTACACAAGAGCGCCACTGCTCCATCCATCTTATCAATCCTATTGATCCCCCACCACCACGGGAGATGCAGAGATCTGTGGAGTCATCATGTAAACGCTAGTACGGTTTAAAGGGACCCGGACGCCAAAATGATCAGCAGTTCACGGTAGAAAAGTCTTGGAAAAACCCCTTTAAGCCTTTAAAAAAAATACACACACCTCCCTTCTGTACTTGCCAAGAAACAGCGACAATTCACGTAAACCGATGAGGTTTTACCACGCAATTATCAGCCATGTGCCACGCTACTGCTCCGCAGCCGCCATGTGGAAGTCCAACCACACACCTGAGTATACGTAATACATAATTAGGACATGTTTTTTCTTTCTTTGCGGGACATACAGATGTGGACATCACACGGAGTGCTGTCTGCATCTTTTGCAGCCCCATTGAAGTGAATGGGTCCGCATCCGACCAACAAAAAATACGGATTGGAGGCGGACTAAAACAAAGGTTGAGTGCATGAGCCCTAAGACCTAGTTCACACTTCAGAGATGTGTTCAGTGATTTCCATCAGTGATAGTAAGCCAAAACCAGAAGTGAAGTCTTCACAGAGATAAGTTACTGTATAAAGGAACGTTTTCCCTCCTTTGGCTTTGGCTCATTATCACTGATGGAAATCACTGAAGTGTGAAGTAGGCCTAAGGCCTAAACAGATTATCTGACAGATTTTCTGACCAATCATTGGTCAGATGGCCAATTACAAACACAGATCTTTTGTTATACACACCAACTATTGGTCTCATTGGACAGATATTGGTCAGATAATCTGTTGGTCTAAGGGGCAGTTCAGACGGCCGTTGTATTGCGGATCCGCAAAAATCCGGATGTCACAGATGCCAACCAGCAAATTGCGGAACACACGGCCCGGCACACGTTCTAAATGCCTATTCTTGTCCGCTATTGCTATCGATTGCAGTCCTATTCACTTGAATGCATGCACTACTTTTTTGCGGTGTGGAGGCAGGGGCAGAAACACCACGGATGCACTCTGTAATGCTTCTGTGGGGTTTCCAATCCGTGCCTCCGTACCGTATCTCTGGGATTGCGGACCCATTCATAAGAATGGGTCCGCGATCTGTGATGCTGGGTGCACACGGCCGGTGCCCGTGTATTGCGGACCTGCAGTATGCGGGCCGCAATATGGCTGTGGCCGGGCAACGGCCGTGAGCATGAGCCCTAATACAAGTACCAGCAAAGTGAATGAGAACAGACAAGTCTCTTTGCTTTTTCTTAGATGTGGAAATTTTTCCCCTGTCTGCGCGGGTCCCTGTCCCTGTTTTTTCTGCGCAGGTGCGATACGTTTTGATGCGTTTTTCACGCGTGTGATAAAAAACTGAAGGTTTACAAACAACATCTCTTAGCAACCATCAGTGAAAAACGCATTGTATCCGCACTTGCTTCAGGATGCAATGAGTTTTTCACTGAAGCCCCATTCACTTCTATGGGACCAGGGCTGCGTTTTTGACGTAATGCAGAACTGATGAGTGAAAAAACGCTCATGTGCACAGACCCATTGAAATGAATGGGTCAGGATTCAGTGCGGGTGCTATGCGTTCACGTCACGCATTGCAGCCACAAGGAAAACCCGCTCGTGTGCAAGGGGCCTAATGCGGTACCAGCTAAACAGATGAAATTTTCAAAACCTCATGTACAGTGTGGAAATTTTCCATGTGGAAACTGACCGATGGCGCGGATTTTGAATTGTCAATTGTTGCGGATTTTCAGAGCAGATTTTGCCCTTTGCATTGCACAGCGTGAGATCTGGCACAAATCCCGGTCAAAATCTGCAAAATAATCCCCAAGTAACACATGCGGATATTGGTGCGGATAAACCAGACTGCCGCGGGCATGTACTCTAAAGGTGACTGACAAAACGTATTAGCACAAAAAAAACTGTGTGCAAACAACACAGGACAAACGCCTCTCATCTGTCGGATACTGAGGACTGCACAGTCGCGGCCCAAACTACTGATCATCGGGACAGATGTAGATTTCCTTCCAGCCTCGCTGCTCTGCACATCCGCACTTTGATGTTTCCTTAGATACGTTTCGGCTCTGCGCCCCAGTAGCTGACACGCCGAGTTCAGAGGGAACGCTTTCATCTCAATCATATTGATCAATAATGGAAATAATATCCCATGCAGAGAAACATCAAATATGAAGGCGTTTGTCTAGGATCTTATCCTAATGTAGTCATTGGGAAAAAAAAATTAGAAATGTTGGATTCCTGCAAAACTCTCCATGTGGTTATGTCTCAAGCAGATATGGTAATGATTACAGGGGTGGTCTTATTAGAAATTTGCCAAAAAATTTTTTTGCCAAAAAAAAAAAAAAAAGAGTACAATAATGCTTCCGCTGCTGTCCAATAAAAGGTTTCTAAGAGGCTACTTTTGGGTAGTGTACCTTTTGGTGAGCGATCATTGGCTGCTATACATGTCTCTACAAAGCACTAGAAGACATTTTGCCCAGTTGACAGAGTTTGAAAGGGGGTGCATCACTGGAGTGAGAGAAGCAAGGTGGTCGTTTTGACGAATTTCCCACCATTCTGACCTAATTATTAGAAGGTGTTAGGAGCAGAGAAACCTGGACTGCTATGGAAAGCTGGAACTGTATTGACTTTACTGATGAATCCTGGTTCTGCTTGAGATCTGACAATGGTTGGCTTTGAGTATGGAGACCTCTAAGTGAGCGCTTCAATCCTGCTTGCTGTGGAGCAACACACTGCCCCAACCACCGGTGGGATGATCTGGAGCCATCACATAGGACAGACGGTCACCCCTAGTAGTGATAGGAGGGACACTAACAGCTCAGTGATATGTGCAGGACATCCTGCCCCCACATGTGTTCCTCTCATGGCAGGGCTTCCAACTGGATTTATCAGCAGGATAATGCTCGCCTGCACACAGCAAGGGTTTCCCAGGAATATCTCCACCAGATTACAACACTTCCTTGGCTGCTCGGTCACCAGATTTATCACCAATCCAGCATTTATGGGACCAGCTGGGACATCAGCTTCACCAACCTACAAGTGTGCAGGATCTACAGGTCTAGCTGTAACATCTGTAGGCAAATGTGCCGCAGGATACCAGGAACCTGCATGTCTCCATGCCCAACCGCATCTCATCTTGTATCCAGGCTAGAGGCCGTGTCTCATCTTGTATCCAGGCTAGAGGCCATATCTCATCTTGTATCCAGACTAGAGGCTGTATCTCATCTTGTTTCTAGGCTAGAGGCCATATCTCATCTTGTATCTAGACTAGAGGCCGTATCTCATCTTTTATTCGGGCTAGAGGCTGTAGCTAATCTTGTATCAAAGCTAGAGGCCGTATATCATCCTGTATCCAGGCTAGATACTGTATCTTATCTTGTATCCAAGATAGAGGCCGTATCTCATCTTGTATCCAGGCTAGATACCGTATCTCATCTTGTATCCAGGCTAGAGGCCGTATCTCATCCTGTATCCAGGCTAGAGGCCGTATCTCATCTTGTATCCAGGCTAGAGGCTGTATCTCATCTTGCATCCAGGCTAGAGGCCATATCTCATCTTGTATCCAGGATAGAGGCCGTATCTCATCTTGTATCCAGGCTAGAGGCCGTATCTCATCTTGCATCCAGGCTAGAGGCCATATCTCATCTTGTATCCAGGATAGAGGCCGTATCTCATCTTGTATCCAGTCTAGAGGCCGTATCTCATCTTGTATCCAGGCTAGAGGCCGTATCTCATCTTGTATCCAGGCTAGAGGCCGTATCTCATCTTGTATCCAGGCTAGAGGCCGTATCTCATCTTGTATCCAGGCTAGAGGCCGTATCTCATCTTCTATCCAGGCTAGAGGCCGTATCTCATCTTGTATCCAGTCTAGAGGCCGTATCTCATCTTCTATCCAGGCTAGAGGCCGTATCTCATCTTGTATCCAGTCTAGAGGCCGTATCTCATCTTGTATCCAGGCTAGAGGAACCCAACAGGTTCCCAGAGACGCCTTTCATTTGTATATTTTTCCTCAAATTTATCCCTTTCTCTAATACTGCAATCATTTACATCTATCATCGTTACATTCACACATTACATTCTGGTGCATCAGAGGAGAGTCCATAGAGGATATGAGATATAGGACACACATGCATTTTCTGCTACTTTTCTTTTACTGTTTTGTTGCTAAAACCGTGAGAAATTAATACACAAAGGGTATCGGAAGGTTGCATAACACAAAGAACTGCATTCAATTGCTGAAACCGGAATATCCCTTTAAACTGATCCCCGCTCTTGAGCTGGATGTATTAACGGATGATGTCACATTAATAGGACCTGCCTGTCATCATCTACAAACAGCACCACGCCTCACAACATGGTGACACAGGACCTTGTATCCCTGAACCGCCAGAGCAAGGAAACCCTGGTGACATTACTGTGAGCGTGAGTCAGCCTTATTTTCATATGCAAATCCTAGTTCCACTACATGGATGGATTTTATTTTTCTTTCAGCACTGATGATGAAGAACATTCCAGCTTTGCACAAACCATGGGGAGTGTCCAGGGTTAAAGAGAAATTCTCAGCAGACTGGAATTTCTAAAGAAACCTTTAAATATGAAGTACAAGCCTCCGGCAACCTGACCCTGTTGAGAAAACTCTTGATTGTGCGGTGACATTTGATGCAGACGCTTGTGAATGTCCCAGCGTCCTGCAATGAATGAAGTGGCCGTCATACTGTACTTTATACCAACATATAGTCACGAGAAAAACAAAGTACACCCTCTTCGAATTCTATGGTTTTACACATCAGAACATAATTTTTTTTTAAAATCCGGTTCTTAGAAGGTCTTAAAATTAGGTATATGCAACCTCAGATGAACAACACATGACAGATTACACCGTTTGTAGTCATTATTTAACAAAAACTAGGCCAAAATGCAGAAGCTGAATGTGAAAAATCGAGTACACCCTTACTCCATAGGAATTACCCCTATAAGGATGACTTTACAGGAGCAGGAGCTCTGAGGTGTGCTTCCTCTCACTTCTGTAGCAGAGCAGCAACCCCTCCCTTCTTGGCAGGAAGCAGGACCAGCCCACTCTGACAAAGAGGGGAGGAATAGGGTCAGATTTACACCTCATAACGTTACAGCCGATTGTTGGGAAGGAAGCGTTCCTTCCTGACAGTCGGCTCCTCGTTCAGTGAAGGATACCACTGCATTTACATTCAGCGATCTCCTCCACAGTACGAGATCAAGGGATCACTATTGTCATCCTTCGTCCCCATACAAGATCATTGCTTCCGGGCAGCAGAACGCTATTTAGACCGAACCATCTGCTGCCCAGAAACAATGATGGATGTTCCTGCATGAACAACAGGATCACCTGATGAACAAGCTTTTTGCTCCTTCCTCGGGTGATTGGCGGCACATTTAGATGAGGAGATTGTCAGGAAGTCGTTCCCGATAAGGTACCTGAAAAATCGGGCAGTCTAAATCCACCTTTACTGATGATCAATTGATCAAGAACATTTGATAAGCAGCTCCTGGCTGATACATACCCTCTTAAAGGGGTTCTCCAGGAATTCAAAAAAATTAAAATACTTAAATATTATTTTATAATAAATATATTCACAAATCCCTTTCATTAGTTATAATGGCTCGTTTTGTCTAGGGAGCAATCATTAGTAGAAGTAAAATGGCCGCCGTCCCATTAGTACACATAGAACCTGTCCTAATCACACAGAAGGACAAGTTACTTCACAACACTGAGGTAAAGAGCTGCCTCGTCCTCCTCTCTGCTCTGTTTGTCAGGGATGATGATCCTGAATACAGGTGAATCTCTGTGGGAATGGAGATGATGAGGAGACATGAGAGAAGGGTGGGCTGTGGCTAATGTGCAGCAGCTCTTGTATGCAGTCTCCATTACCAAAGCAACACATTACCACAATCTGTACTGTCCGTCCTCTCTGTACTTTATCTCTCTTCATGAACTAAATTCCCCAGAGATTCAGCTAAAGTTCTTATCAGCCGTATTCAGCATCATCCCTGACAAGTAGAGCAGAGAGGAGGATGAGGCAGCTCTTTACCTCAGTGTTGTGAAGTAACTTGTCCTCCTGTGTGATTAGGACAGGTTTTGTGTGAACTAATAGGACGGCGGCCATTTTGTTTCATCTGATGATTGCTCCCTAGACAAAACGAGCCATTATAACTAATGAAAGGTGTTCCAGAATATATTTATAATAAAGTAATATTTAAGTATTTTAATTTTCTTAATTCCCGGAGAACCCCTTTAAGCAAATACTTGAGGGAAATCAGACACCAGAGCGAACAGCTAAACACCTGTTAAAGACATTGCTGTAAGGCAAGGGACTACAGCTCAGACACCTATCAACCAGACTACTACTAGGCCAGTTACAATTCAAGATCTGATAGTAGACATCTTCACCCACAAGTGCCAAGTTGCAGCCGAGCAACCTGCCTCCATACTTCTTTACTGGTCCCAGAAATTGTGATTGGCATCCACCGCTACGGAAAGTACCAAAATTATATGCTGCACATAGTAAAAAGAGTCTATACTCACTTCTGGCCTCACATTTCCACTGCACCGATCCCCAGGGAGCAATGGCCTGAGGGAGTACACCGTGACGCAACATTTCATCAGGACCACTACCACTCCCATCCTCTGCATCGGCTCACTACATGACCAACTCTATAAAAGCAGAAGTTTGGCAATTTGCTGGTCTGGAGCATTCAGACGTGTGTTAACACAAGGCCAAGGAGGAAAGATATCAGAAATCATCTTAGAGAAGCAATTGCATCAATCAGGAAAGGGTTATAAGGTCATTTCCAAACAATTTGAAGACCATCATTCTACACTGAGAAAGAATATTTACAAGTGTAAACATTCAGATAACGGACAATCGTCTCAGAGGTGGACGTCCCGGCATATTCACCCCAGGGTCAAACCGTGATATGCTCACAGGATCTACAGAAAACCAAGAACTACATCTAAGACTGGCATTGCCAGTCTATATATCTACCTCTTTAACAGTAACATCCACAGCGCCCTCCCCTTTATTAGTGACCTCTACAGTACCCCGTCTTAACAGTGATTTCCACAATAACTCGCCCCTTAAACAGTGACCTTCACAGAGCTCCGTTCCCTTAAAATGTGACCTCCACAGCACCCCACCCCCTTAACAGTGACCTCTACAGCACCCCGCCCCTTAACAATGACCTCCATAGCGGACCGTCCCCTTAACTGTGACCTCTACCGTTCCCTGCCCCCTTAACAGACACCTCCACAGCACCCACCCCTTTAACAGTGACCTCCACAGCATCCCACCCCCTTAAGAGGGGAGACTAAGGGCCTGCGAGATTCTATTGGCTGATAAGCATTTTTGGGAATATCTCAGGAACTGTATGTCCCAGGGAGCTGAGACTCGGTCTAAACCCTTCCCAGACATTTGGTGTACCTGTGTGTCAAATTTCGTGATACAGCCATACACTCAGATATATATATATATATATATATATAATAACCCCTGCAGTGCCTGTCTACATAGTCTTGGGATTTTTTTTTTTCTGTTTAATTAACAAAAATAAGAAAATCGAGATTAAAATAGAAAATTTGCCAAAATCGCCCAGCTCTAGTTTGCAGTCATTGAGTCGACCGTGAACTCCTCTGTATACCAAAGTATTCGAGAGTCAAATGTGAGGCCATCTTCTCAACAGCTAAAGCTTGGTCGAAGCTGGGTCATACAACAGGACAATGATACAGAAAACCATGACTTCACGTTATTGATCAAACGGTGGTTTTAGAGTCTATTGACTCATGGGGTGGACTTACTTTTGCACACATGACTTTTTCCATTTTGGCTTCCTTTTTGTGGGATAAATAATGACATGGTGGAATCTGTCCTGGGGTGTTCAGCTGAGGCTATAGTTTCCTAATTGAAGATTTTCTTAATACTCAACGGGGGTGATTGATCAAAACTGGTGTGAAATAGAACTGGCTTAGTTGCCCATAGCGACCAATCAGATTCCACCTTTCATTTTCCAAAGGAGCTGTGAAAAATGAAAGGTAGAATCTGATTGGTTGCTATGGGCAACTAAGCCAGTTCTACTTTACACCAGTTTGATAAACCTCTCCCAATGAATTGTATTCTGTCCTGATACATAAAACCATAGAATTTGAAGAGGGTGGACTTTGTTTGTCTCATGACCATGTATTCCTTCTCAAAAAGAAGCTACTAACCCTCACACGTAGAAGGAGATGGCTGCACAGGGGGCTTACGCATTTTTATCCTTTTTTATTTTCACACCTTGCTTTGACATATTTTACTTTCATGTGTGTGGTGTAGAGATGAGCGAGCATGCTCGGCCGAGCATACTCGGGTGCAATTTTCGAGTAGTAGCGTATGCATTTTAAAATCTGTACGCTAATGCATACGCATCTTATAATCTGTACACTAATGCATACGCATTTTATAAATTTGTACGCTAATGCGTACAAATTTGAAGATGCGTACGCATTAGCATACAGATTTTAAAATGCGTACGCTACTACTCGAAAATTGCACCCGAGTATGTTCGCTCATCTCTAGTGTGGTGGCTTCTCATCCAAGGCCGTGGGATCTCTCACAATTCTACCTAAGGACACTGCCATGAACAAAGAATGGGATCAAAACCTTCTCCAAGAGTTCTTCTACGTCCATCCCCTATCTGGGGATACAGATATCCTCTTCTCCTAACGAGTGGTTTTCTATTAACTATGTTCCATTGATTAAAAGTATTGAGACCACAATGAAATCTTGGAAGATTCCATTCATATCCTGGTTGGGTAGGATCAATCTTTTAAAAATGATAATTATCCCTAAAATATTGTACATGCTTCAGGTCTTGCCAATCTTCCTGCCTCGCTCTTTTTTCCTAAAGATTCGAAGCTCTTTTTTGAAATACACTTGGAGGGAAGGTCTTTGCAGGATAGCGCATAACACTTTGGTTCTTCCTAAACGTAGAGGGGGGGTGGGTTTCCCGGATCTGGAAAAACTGTATCATGCTATTCAGTTGAGCAGAATATTGGATTGGTGCAGAACACCTTCCACTAAATCCTATGTACGGATTGAGGAAGAACTAGCGGGATTCTCGTTGACGCAGGCTTTAATATGGACCCGTCTAGGTCACTCTTTTCCTCCTGGCCTCTCTATACTAACTAAGGCCCCTCTTGTTCTGTGGAAGACGCTCTCTCAAGAGGTTGTCCCCTGGTCGCATCCGTCCCCCACAATGAAGTTAGGAGACTTGCTAGGACTTGCCTCTCCGTACTCCGGCGTATGGTTTTCCACACAAAAGGTTTTCAATAAGCATTTTCTGAGTGACGTGCTTTTAGAGGGTAGTTTTCCTGATCTTTCTCAACTAAAACTAAAATTGTCCAATATTCCCATAGATGTACTTACCTACACACATCTCTGTCAGAGCTTCAAAACCCTTCCTGGAAAAGAAAATTTATGTCGAGACCTCTCCTGGTTTGAGACACTAGTGGCCCAGAGGTCTCCAGTAATCAAGGTGATCTCGAAGTTATATTTTGCTCTCCTGACGACCCCGGTCGGCAAGCAATTGCCTTATATTGCTGCTTGGGAGAAAGAACTTCAGACTACTTTCACTTCGGATGAAATTAAAGAGATTTATGCGAATAGCTCTGGCCCATCTAGATGTATCACTCTACAAGAGACGTCCTATAAGTTGGTTAGTAGATGGTATAAAACACCTGCTGTGTTACATATAATGTTTCCAACATCGCCCCCGGACTGCTGGAGATGCAGGTCCAAGATTGGTGACTATATGCACATTTGGTGGGATTGTGACTACATTAGACCCTTTTGGAAAACGGTAGGCGACATTATTCTGAAAGTTTGCCCTGGCTTTCCCCCTTTGTCTCCGAAGGTTATATTTTTAAATGTCTCGCCCCTTGTCAGGGTTCCCTATAATGTACAGCTTTGGAGACAAATGGTCCTCACGGCAAAAGCTATGATACCTTTATATTGGAGGCAAACAACACCACCCCCAATCCTTCAGTGGATCCAAAGGGTAAGTCAGGTGGCTAGGCTGGAGGAATTGAGTGCACACACCCTCAGGTCCTATGGTAAATTTCAGAGGACTTGGTCGGCGTGGATCTCTTTCTCTACCATGGGAGATCTAAACCCCTTTCTGGTGCCGATTTCATCGCATTGAATGCTATAGACCTCACACGTTCCCCCCCGCGCGTTCTTTCCCCTCAATATCTTTATTTAAGTGGTTCTGTGAAACGGATGTAACAGTGTTATTCCTTCATTCTCTCCTATTGGTTTTAGGGTTGTTTTGTGACTTTTCATCTGCTATTATTTTGCATCTGCATTTTGTATTGCATTGAGGGTGGATTTCATCCTCACATTTCTGTATTCATGTGATATCGGAACTTTGGGGCCTAGGTGGAATTTACCCCGCTTGGCTCCTATTTAGGCACTTTGTTTTGTCTGGTACTGTTGTTCTTTGTGATGTATCAAAATTAATGTTCCAGCCAGTATTGTTTGGATTGTAATGCCTTTATAGAAAATAATAAAAAGATATTTACAAAAAAAAAAAAAAAAAACCTTCTCCAAGAGTAACTTCTCCCAAACATCCAGGAGCAATCTGGTGATGGACACTGCTTCTTCCAGTATGATGCAGACCATGTCACAGGCAGAAGTGAGAACTAAGCGGCTTGTGAACAAAACATTGAAATTTTGTCCATGGTCAGGAGACTCCCCAGATCTTAATCCCATAGAGCAGTGTTCCTCAACTCCAGTCCTCAGGGCCCACCTAACGGTCAGGTTTTCTTACCACAGGTATTCATTCTGTGGGGTATTCTTAAACATGTTGTAATTTTAGTCTGGCTGCCTCTCGGCATGTTTGCCTTACTGTGGCCAGAACTCCGGCCCGACCCCATTATTGTGAATGGGGACAGAGCATAGTTCTGGCCGCAGGCGCACAGTAGCAGCCGCCAATGTGAAAGTAGCCTAATACAGGATGTAACTCAGAATTAGTCCAAGATAAGTAATGTAATGTATGTACACAGTGACTCCACCAGCAGAATAGTGAGTGCAGCTCTGGAGTATAATACAGGATGTAACTCAGGGTCAGTACAGGATAAGTAATGTATGTACACAGTGACTGCACCAGCAGAATAGTGAGTGCAGCTCTGCAGTATAATACAGGATGTAACTCAGGGTCAGTACAGGATAAGTAATGTATGTACACAGTGACTGCACCAGCAGAATAGTGAGTGCAGCTCTGCAGTATAATACAGGATGTAACTTAGGATCAGTACAGGATAAGTAATTACTCAACCTATTACATACTGTAGATGACTGGTATATGTAGTATACTTTTTTTATTCCCCAATATGTCTGCAGAATGGTCTTTGGAGCGACGCCTGGGGGAACGTCAACTTAATCAGTTTTCTATTTAGGAATGCCAGCTGCACACAAGTAAGTAGATGGGAATAATGGCTTATGTCATTGTCCGGGACCAGTCTGGCTCGGGGCCCTAAGAGGCAGCACAGAGAGCCACCATATTACCACACAATCTGCTCAGTGAATCATGCTGAAGGCTGACCCACTTACAGTTACCATGCGAGAAATTCCAGTGCACACTGAAAATCGCCAAACATCACATTCTTATCCGAGAAAAATACAGGAGCCACGCGGCACGTCGACGGGAAGAGCTCTGCATCACTGACAGACGCGGCCCCAAGTGATGCCGGACCGGAAAATCAGCCTGCAATAACTGATATTAATGCCACATGGGACACTGAACAGGTTTCCTCATGAAGACCCCCTCCCGCTCAGGTGGACCTGACATGTCCATGCATTTGAATGGTCAGAATGTTTAGGCCCCCAGAGCGTTTAGGCAATGACACATTATTGTATGACAGTAGTTTTTTTCTCTTCCCCCTTTTGCTTTTCCCGCTCTTATTTTTCAGAATTACCTCAGGGTGAAGATATGATGCGATACCAGCTGGTTCTTTCTGGTTTTCAGCTGCAAACTTGTGGACGGCTTCTGATTGGTTGATGGCGTTGCTGGGGGAGAATTCCTCTTTCTGATTTGTCGTTGTTTGTGCGGCAGGAAAGTATTTCCCCTTAAATTGCTGGTTTGGTGGCGCTTCTGTGCCAGTTTAATGAAGACAGGATCGTCGCCCTGCCCGCCCTCCCTATTTATTTTATCTGTCACTTTGCTTTATTAGAGGGGCTGTATCACTCAGGATTTCGGTAATTTATGAGGTTTTAAATGGGTAATTTATTGATGAGATTAAATTTTTAATTATTTATCAATTTATTATTGGTTATCCTTAATAAAGCATTGCGGCCATTTTATTCCAATTTAAGTGTCGTTATTCATTTAATTGTTAATTATCGTATTTAAATGGTGTCATTTGCCTCCATGTAATGCTACACGGTTATAATACACTGCCAGATACCGTTTGCCCTAATGAAAACAGAGAAAATCACTTCAAAGTATACTGGTTTGAGGCAACTACAATTTGTGTTACTATTCATTGCCATTTTCAAGACCCCTGCTTGCTGTCAATAAAGCGGCAATATTGTTTACATACAGAGATCAATATTCTGTAAAGAACTAAGGCTACTTTCATATCTGCAGCAGCTATTTCTGGCAGGCTGTTCCAACAGAGAATTCTCCGGATCCTGCGCTGCCGGATGCAACCAGAATGCCTACCGGCCCCATTCCCGGCATTCTTTGACGAAACTGGTGGCCGGATCACAACCCTGCAGATGTAAAGGCAGAGTAAGGGCTCATGCACAAGATCGGCCGTTCCAAACATTGGGAACTTCAATTTGAGGTCCCCAATGCATGGGCAACATCCATGCGGCTGCCGAAGACAGATCCTGACCCATTCAACTTGAATCGGTCCGTGATCCATCTGCACCGTAAAAACATAGTACATGTTCTATTTTTTTTGCGGTGCGAATGCACAGAGAGAAACCCTACGGAAGCAATCTGTAGTGCCTCCGTGGGGTTCCATGCCTCCTTTCCACATTGCACCTTCCGGATTGCGGACCTGCCGTTTGTGGGCCACTATACGGGCCCAGTCAGCCCATGGCCGTGAGCATGGGCACTAAGGCAGTCCACAAATTGTGGATTGGTATGTCCTGGCCTCTGAAATGCCGCAAAATGGACAAGAATAGGACGTGTTCAATTTCTTTTTGGCAACGGAATGGACATACGGATGAGGACAAGCTTCGAGTCATGTCTCTTGATCTGCGACAAATGTGTAACAGAACCGACAAGCTGTGGATGGGAAGATCCACAACATGTCCTGAGCTTCACACAGATTTTTCCACTAGATGTAGATAGCATTTTGAAAGCCCTATTCACACCCACTGTACTGTACATTGTTCTGCATATTCCAGATGCAACATGTGAATTCACCCAATTAGTCTGTATAAAAATGGGAGGACACAGAACACATGGTGACTCCTAACATTCCTACAACATACAGTATGGTGTATAGTATACTGTACAATACACACCTGTCCATATGAAGCAACTCAGGTGTGTATTATGAGGTTCAGCAGCAGCTGAGGTATGAATGATGAGGTTGTGCAGCAGCTGAGGTATGTATTATGATGATCTGCAGCAGTTGAGGTGTGTATTATGAGATTCTGCAGCAGTTGAGGTGTATTATGATGTTCTGCAGCAGCTGAGGTGTGTATTATGAGGTTCTGCAGCAGCTGAGGTGTGTATTATAAGGTTCTGCAGCCGCTGAGGTGTGTATTATGAGGTCCTGCAGAAGCTGAGGTGTGTATTATAAGGTTCTGCAGCAGCTGAGGTGTGTATTATGAGATTTTGCAGCAGTTGAGGTGTGTATTATGAGATTCTGCAGCAGTTGAGGTGTATTATGATGTTCTGCAGCAGCTGAGGTGTGTATTATGAGGTTCTGCAGCAGCTGAGGTGTGTATTATGAGGTCCTGCAGCAGCTGAGGTGTGTATTATAAGGTTCTGCAGCAGCTGAGGTGCGTATTATGATGTTCTGCAGCAGCTGAGGTGTGTATTATGAGGTTCTGCAGCAGCTGAGGTGTGTATTATGAGGTCCTGCAGAAGCTGAGGTGTGTATTATGAGGTTCTGCAGCAGCTGAGGTGTGTATTATGAGGTTCTGCAGTAGCTGAGGTGTGTATTATGAGGTTCTTCAGCAGCTGAGGTGTGTATTATGAGGTTCTTCAGCAGCTGAGGTGTGTATTATGAGGTTCTGCAGCCGCTGAGGTGTGTAATATGAGGTCCTGCAGCCGCTGAGGTGTGTATTATGAGGTCCTGCAGCAGCTGAGGTGTATATTATGAGGTTCTGCAGTAGCTGAGGTGTGTATTATGAGGTTCTGCAGCAGCTGAGGTGTGTATTATGAGGTTCTGCAGCAGCTGAGGTGTGTATTATGAGGTTCTGCAGCAGCTGAGGTGTGTATTATGAGGTCCTGCAGAAGCTGAGGTGTGTATTATAAGGTTCTGCAGCAGCTGAGGTGTGTATTATAAGTGTATTGCAATGTTTTACACCAAAAAAGCTACAACTACACACTGCAGCTACTGAAAAACATTTTTTACGAATAGAGGGTACATCACACTGGCCAACAGGATAGGAAAAGGAACTTCCCAGTAAAGTAATATGTCAATGGCACAGAAGAGATAAGCGGCGCCTTGTAGAGCCGCTCAACTCTACTATATATACTGCTCACAGGAGTTTATTATAAACATATACCCCCTATGAAACTGCTGCTCTCAGCTGACGCTGTCTCGGAGGGATCTGAACTGTAGGAATTTGGCAGAAGGCGGTGAGAATGCTGCCAGTGATCCTCTGACAGCGCAGCCGCCTCTGTAATAGTAATCAGTTAATGATATTGCTATTTTACTGCTGGTATACACGGCTCGGCGCTACTACACCGCACCTCATACAATGGAGGGCCCAAGACGTCAATCATCTACCTCTGCATTAGCGGGGGCCCTTCATCGACAATAGTATCATGCAGCGGCATATATGAGATTATGTAACCCTCCTGTACATTATAAGAGTATTAGAAGTCATTGAGGACTGTATAAGACGTAGGCACAGAACCTTGGCTATGCCAAGTCATCAATATCTGATAGGTGGGGGGCCCTGCCGATAAGCATTGCGGCCTCTTCCTAGGCCAGTGACGTCACGTTCATCGGTCACATGGTCTATGAGCAGCTCAGTCCAATTCAAGTGAATGGACCTGGGCTGCAATACCAAGTATTGCCACTATACAATGTACGGCGCTGTGCTCGGTAAGCTGTGAGGAGGCCGCAGCATGGCTACGCATTTCTCTCCTTCATTCTCGCGCTGAGACTCGTTTCCGTCACGACGTGACTCTGCAGTCTTACTCATGTCTCCTAACCGCACAGATAATGATAGCTTTGGGTCCATATGACCCAGATCCAACCAGCTCTGGATCTACATTGATGTCATCATCCTGGGAGCTGCAACCACGGACACGGCTAAGTAAACACACACTGCCAATGTCCTTAGCCGCTGTCTCAGAGGTACACAGTCTAATGGAACTTCCCCTTTAATTAAAAGAAAAATACAGGGGTCTCATTTATCAAAACAGCATTGGTTGCCGAAAGCAACCAATCAGCACTCAGCTTTCATTTTTTCAGAGCCCTTTAGGAAATGAAAGCTGAGCTCTGATTGGTTGCTATGGGCAACTAAGACAGTTTTACTTTTGATGAATGAGGCCCATGGACATTTATAAAACTTTCTGATGGGAAAAAACTGTATTGTTGCCAATAGCAACCAATCACTGCACAGCTTTTATTGCACATCCTGCACTGTGATTGGTCCCACTAGTCACCTCACATTCAGAGCTCTGATGGTTTTCTAGTTACCAGAGAACAGTGCATGATGGGAAGTGGACAAACACATAAGGGGAGAAAATTGGCTTAGTTGCCCATAGCAATCAATCAGATGCCACCTTTCATTTTCCAAAGGAGTTCTGAAAAATAAAAGGTGAAATGTAATTGGTTGCTATGGGCAAGTAAGGCAATTTTTCTTTACACCAAATTTGTTACAGTAGGTCGCAGGTCTGACGGCAGGGCGGAGCTAAACTGCTGTTTGTTTCCAGGGGCAACAAGCAGGATTTGGTCAGCAGCCGGGTACATGAAATTAAAGGGGTATTGCCATCATAGACAATGGGGGCATATTGCTAGGATATGCCCCCATTGTCTGATAGGTGGGGGTCCCACTGCTGGGACCCGCACCTATATCGAGAACTGTGCGGGGATCGCTGTGCCTGGAGGTCCCTGGGTTTCCAGGGGTCTGGCCACCACCAGGCGCAACACCCCGCTGCTCCCATAGAAATGAATGGGAGCGCACCGCGGACGCGCGGCCACCGCTCCCATTTATTTCTATGGAGCTGACGGAAATAACCGAGCCAGTGCTCGATATAGGTGCAGGTCCCAGAGGTATATGCCCCCATTGTCTGAGATGAGAATAACCCTTTAATGAAAATGTAAGGATATATTCACATGCTGCAGTCAAATCTCAGATTTGTAGCTAAGTGCTGTGGTGTTTGCTACAATATTGCCAAAAAAAAAAAAAAAAAACTGCAGCGTTAAAAAAAAAAAAAAAAATCAGGGCATCTAAGCTCTGCCCCTGAGGAACCTGCAGAGCTGCCTGTAGACACCCACTTAAGGGGTTATCCAAGGCTAGAAATGGCCCCTATACGCCTGGGCCCCTCACACTGATTCTACTTACCTGTGCCGATCCTGGTCCCCACACCGCCACAGCTGCCTCTCCCCATGTGCGGATGAAAACATCCGGTATCGGTGGGAGCAGCCAATGGCAGGCGGTGACGAGGACAAGCCTCCCTAGCATTGCAGGTGATGCTAGGGAGGCTCGTCCCCTAACACCAGATGTTTTCATCCGCGCTCGGGGAGAAGCAGCTGTGGCGGTGTGGGGACCAGGAGCAGCGCAAGGAGCCAGGTAAGAAAAGTCAGTGAGGGGCCCGGGCGTATGGGAGGCCATTTCCAGCATCAGATAACCGCTTTATTAGCACTGCTCATTTCTGGAACGCGATGGCCCAAATTTGCAGGGACTGTCTCTAAAAATCAGGGACAGTCCTGGAAAATTCAGGCACATTAGTCACCTGCTGATTCCTGTCATGGAGGCCTTGCGTGGAGCCACATCACCATATAAAACAATGTCCGCACACAGAACTGACACTGTTCACGCCTGTTAGGGTGTAGATATTGTTGTATATGGCGATTTATATTTGCACAAGGCCTCCATAACAACATCCTGCCTGACAGGAATCATGAGGGGACATGCTATCATCAGAATGTCTCAGTGGTGCAGCATCAAGGCTTTGGGCCTGTAACTTCAAGTGCTCATATCTCAACTTAGGAATAAGATATCCTAAAACGGTTTTCACATTTTTAATCTACACTAAATGGTTTTTAATTATTTCCTTTCTGTAGGTCTTCTTTACTTTGTAAAAGGCCTTGAAACGTGTGAAGTGATTTTGTACCTTTTTCATGGAATTTTTTATTTTTATTTAACATATCGAGTATCTTCCTCCACGACCCTGTCACTATACCACAGTGCACCACTGAACCAGTACAGGCCCCTTGAGGTAAATGGTGACACGTTATTACAGGGGAATGTCCAGACCATTAAAGAAGTCAATTGGACAATAATGAATGATGACAGCTCCACCGTAATTAACCTTAGTGTCTGAGACTTCTTAAAAACTAATGAGATACTAGACAGTAACAGATGTCACAGCAGTGGGCATTGCTGTGCGGCGGCAGGGGAGTGCACCCTGCTGGACCGCCAGGGAGCTAATGTCACATAATGGACTGTGATAATGAGGAAGAGCGTACTACTGCCAAATAGAGACCGAGAAGGTAACTGCTGGGGCACAGCTAGACAACTACGGCACACCAAAGAAAAAATGCTCCATTTTTAGTAAGGACGTGTGCCACCATTTGTAAAGGGCATCTGTCAGCAGTTTTGTACCTATGACACTGGCTGACCTGTTGTATGCGCTCTTGGCAGCTGAAGACATCTATGTTGGTTGTTGGTCCCATGTTCATATGTGCCTGCATTGCTGAGAAAAATTATGTTTTATTATATGCAAATGAATGTCTAGGAGCAACGGGGGCGTTACCATTACACCTAGAGGCTCTGCTCTCTCTGAAATTGCCACGCCCTCTTCACTTGGATTGACAGGAACAGGCAGTGTAAACGTGATCACGCCTGGACACACAGCCCGGGACTAGACTGGATTTCAGACTACGACTACAGGCACACAATTCCCTCGATGATACACTGCATGATAAAAAAAAAATTTCCCGGTGGGCCGATGCCCAGGGGGCTGCTTGAGTCCTTCTCACAGCCGGCCAGTGGAAGTTTTTGGGGATGTATTTTGTGCTGCTGGCAGTATTTTGTGATGGATTGTGGTAGTATAATGTGCCACAATATGGTATTGCTGGCCCTGACTTCCATCAATTTGGACTCATCTACAAAACAGGGCCACTTTTAGTATTTTTTCCGTCCATCCCCGGGACTATCAGTCATCACGGTAAAGAATGCCTCTCTATAATCAGGCTCATGGCTGATAACAGAGAACAATAGACTGCATTCAGCAAAATGGAGATCAGGCAGATTTCAGATGTACTGTCTCTTTAAGATCAGTGGAGGACAGCGAGTGTCTGGTCAGAGTCCCAGCCTCCAGGTAATAAATTACCCCAGCATCTTAGCAACCCCAGCCCCTCGGGCAAATCCTCTATTATTAAGGGACAGTCACACAAGCTACGCTGCTTTGTGTAAACGTCTAATCAATTACTGTCCGTCAACAAGACGCAACACGGCGATAAAACCTGTTCTGCTGCAAAACCAACTGCCCCAGTGTGAGCAGCTCCTCTCCCCAATCCGTAACCAGCAGGGCGCAGGCACAATGCTTCACGGGTCACAGAGTACTGTATATTATCTATGAGCCCTGGCACTTTAATCGAAACCACTTCACTATTTCCGCTTTCACTACACACACCTGCCGAGCAGCAGCAGCCTCCCACCTCATCCCCGCAGCCTGTGTCGTCACAGGTATCACAACCCAAGCACATTCTCCACTGATTCCTAGAGCACTCACTGCACATGTACGAGAGGCAGGAGCAACATGCTTATAATGTACCGTAGTTTACACGGGGGTGGTATTATAGTAGTTATATTCTTGTACATAGAGGCAGTATTATAGTAGTTATATTCTTGTACATAGGAGCAGTATTATAGTAGTTATATTCTTGTACATAGAAGGAGTATTATAGTAGTTATATTCTTGTACATAGGAGCAGTATTATAGTAGTTATATTCTTGTACATAGAAGGAGTATTATAGTAGTTATATTCTTGTACATAGAGGCAGTATTATAGTAGTTATATTCTTGTACATAGGAGCAGTATTATAGTAGTTATATTCTTGTACATAGAAGGAGTATTATAGTAGTTATATTCTTGTACATAGGAGCAGTATTATAGTAGTTATATTCTTGTACATAAGAGCAGTATTATAGTAGTTATATTCTTGTACATAAGAGCAGTATTATAGTAGTTATATTCTTGTACATAGGAGCAGTATTATAGTAGTTATATTCTTGTACATAGGAGCAGTATTATAGTAGTTATATTCTTGTACATAGGAGCAGTATTATAGTAGTTATATTCTTGTACATAGGAGCAGTATTATAGTAGTTATATTCTTGTACATAGGAGGCAGTATTATAGTAGTTATATTCTTGTACATAGGAGGCAGTATTATAGTAGTTATATTCTTGTACATAGGAACAGTATTATAGTAGTTATATTCTTGTACATAGGAGGCAGTATTATAGTAGTTATATTCTTGTACATAGGAGGCAGTATTATAGTAGTTATATTCTTGTACATAGGAGCAGTATTATAGTAGTTATATTCTTGTATATAGGAGCAGTATTATAGTAGTTATATTCTTGTACATAGGAGCAGTATTATAGTAGTTATATTCTTGTACATAGGAGGCAGTATTATAGTAGTTATATTCTTGTATATAGGAGCAGTATTATAGTAGTTACAGTCTTGTACATAGGAGGCAGTATTATAGTAGTTATATTCTTGTACATAGGAGCAGTATTATAGTAGTTATATTCTTGTACATAGAAGGAGTATTATAGTAGTTATATTCTTGTACATAGGAGGCAGTATTATAGTAGTTATATTCTTGTATATAGGAGGCAGTATTATAGTAGTTATATTCTTGTAAATAGGAGCAGTATTATAGTAGTTATATTCTTGTACATAGGAGGCAGTATTATACTAGTTATATTCTTGTACATAGGAGCAGTATTATAGTAGTTATATTCTTATACATAGGAGCAGTATTATAGTAGTTACAGTCTTGTACATAGGAGCAGTATTATAGTAGTTACAGTCTTGTACATAGGAGCAGTATTATAGTAGTTATATTCTTGTACATAGGAGCAGTATTATAGTAGTTATATTCTTGTACATAGGAGCAGTATTATAGTAGTTATATTCTTGTACATAGGAGGCAGTATTATAGTAGTTATATTCTTGTACATAGGAGCAGTATTATAGTAGTTATATTTTTGTACACAGGGGGCGGTATTCTAGAAAGTGTATAGTAGGTATAGAGTGGCAACAAACATGACACTAATTTTTTTTCAGAAAAGTTGGCTACAAATCTGGGACGTGACCATTACATAAAAGCCACATTCATTAATCCACAATGTTTTCTATCTGTTAATATAATGACATATTAATAGAGAGGAGATTTACAAGTCGACTATGCTGTAACCCCCAGACAGCCCCCCGAATATTTGCTGCTAGATGCTGAGGCCGATGCTCTAACAGAACCTGAGTCAGCAACATATCGGAAAATGCAGAAACTGAGCTCATTACACTGAATTTTAAATTGCTGCTCCTGGGAAAATATCTTAAGCAGCAATTCCCTAATGCAACAATATTCTTGGAATAGCTCCTGTAAAACACAAGGCCGCTGGGATGGGGGGGAACAAAATCCCCAAAAATCCATCACTGAATTCTTTCAAGCTGCACCGTCAACTCTTAGACGCTACTTAGAAGACATTACTGCGACTGTGTACGGCGATGAGACAGGCGATAGGCAGTCGAGCGATTATGCTAGTGTTCATCTAGAATAGCTCAATACTCCAATTCAGTTGCTCGCCATTCCGTAAACGTTCGCTAAAATTAGGAACGAATGTAATATTAGGTTTTATGTAAATAATATACTTTACATTTCCATTGCTCACTGTTTTCAATATCTCTGTTTTCTGTCCGTGAATGAAGACTTCTCCTGACCTAGTGTAGCAAACCATCAGCTGTAACAGGTTTTAGGCTTGGTTCACATGACAGTATTTTTGCACCACATTTTTTGCGGATTGGATGCAGACCCATTCATTTCAACATGGCTGCAAAAAATGCATAATGCACACCGTGTGCTGTCCGTATACGTACGTCGGTTGTGCATTCGCTCCAAAAAAGATAGAACATGTCCTATTCTTGTCCGTTTTGCGGATAAGAATAGGCATTGTTATAATGGGTCCGCAAAAAAACAGATGCAACAGACGTCACACGTGTTTCTTTTTTTTTGTGGATCTTGGTGCAGATAAGGGTACATTTGCACAACTGTGGTACCGCCATGCCTGTGTTGTGGACTGCCAACCGCGGGTCCACCAATCAAAGCCACCAGACTTCAATGGGTCAGCGACCCACAAGATATGGTGAAAGATAGAACATGTCCTATCTTTTACGGGGCAGAGGCACAGACACAATGCCGATAAGGGTACATTCCCACGACCATGGTGCCAACAGTGCCCGTGATTTGCGGACCCAGGGGCAAGGCGGCACAACGGTCGTGCGAATGTTCACTAAAGCCGTGATTTTCCACTGCAATGGATTCAAATATCAAATTCAAATATCCGCTATCCCTAGAATCTGCCATGGATTTTTTTTTTTTTTTCACTGTATGTGAATTAGGATGGATAAAACCCTATTCACCTCCATTCTACCTACATGTATATTCTATAGATGATGTATGAACCCAGCCTTAGGCCTATACAGGTTCCCAGCCTCTGGATGTAAACAATGAATGTTTCCATTCACAAAAAGAAAGCAAAGTTCTTGAAAGTGGGGAGAAACGGAAACACAATTTTTCTAAATGAAAAGCCATCTTTGTTGCCCACAGCAACCAATCACAGGGCAGCTTTCATTTTGTAGTCTGCTGCTAAAAAGTGAAATTTGCGCTGTGATTGGTTGCTATGGGCAACAAAGATGGTTTTCCTTTCAGGCAGTTACGTAGAAAACTACTAGAAAACTATTTTAGTAATTCCTTGACATATTCAAAAACCGACTCCAAAGCTTGACTTTCATAGACGTCTTGTAAATCTACAGCAGGTGCGAATCCAAATCTTCTATTACGAGTATTAACAACCATAAAAAGGTATTTTGTAATCTAATTTCCAAGAAAAACATGGTGCAATCTACAATTACAGGTCAGACGGGATTGAAAAGGAAATTGGCATTGGCAAAAAAGTGAAAATATGTCATAGAATTGGCTGCAGAGCTGATGCAGAGGAAAAATGGAGGGGTTGCCCATGGCAACCAATCAGGCCACTGCTTTCATTTCTATAAGGGCCTTAGAAAAATGTGAGTTGGAATCTGATTGGCTGCTCTGGGTAACTGCTTATCATTCCATTAGTTTTGGTAAATTACCCTGATAATTTCAATTCAAAGGGTTTGTACAAATTTATCACCTATTAGGTCGCGTTCACAAGAGCGTCATATGGACAAATAAAAGCCGCAACAACCGGATCCCCAGCACAGTAGTCACTGGGTATACTGGGCAGGTCACCCAGATAAATGAGGGCACATGGTGAAACAACACAGGGCTCAATAATAAAGAGCCACATTTCAGCCAAGGAGCGAAACAAACTCCTAGTGTTGTAAAACTACAACTCCCAGCATGTAGGCTGCCAGGGCAGGACCAGCTGGGAGTTGTAGTTTGACAACAGTTTGCGATCCGTAGGTTATGGATTACTGGTCTAGACAGACAGGTGACAGCAGGATACAGGTATTCAAATCAGTGCAAGTCACTTCCTGGCAGCCATCAATGGGACAAAGGTCCGTCCTGTCACACACAAGAGTCACCCCAAAACAGACAGGTGACATGTACAAGTGACCCCAGTATACACTGGTGACATGTATGACTGACCTGTACAGAAAGCTGACATGTACAAGTGACAGGCAACATGTACGAGTGAATTACACATATGAGTGACCCCAATATAAGCAGGTTATAAATACAAGAGAGACCAGTGTAGACAGTGACATATGTAGGTGACCCCCAGTATAGACAGGTGGCACATGAGGGACCCCTATATAGACAGGTGGTCCATGAGAGATCGCTATATAGACAGGTGGCACATGAGGGATCCCTATATACCACCAGTACAGCCAGTGTACCCAGCACTATATACCACCAGTACAGCCAGTGTACCCAGTACTATATCATCAGTACCGCCAGTGTACCCAGCACTATATCACCAGTATAGCCAGTGTACCCAACACTATATCACCAGAACAGCCAGTGTACCCAGCAGTATATCACCAGTATAGCCAGTGTACCCAGCACTATATCACCAGTACAGCCAGTGTACCAGCACTATATCACCAGTACAGCCAGTGTACCAGCACTATATCACCAGTACAGCCAGTGTACCCAGTACTATATCACCAGTACAGCCAGTGTACCAGCACTATATCACCAGTACAGCCAGTGTACCCAGGCCAGCTCTATATCACCGGTACAGCCAGTGTACCCAGCTCTATATCACCAGAACAGCCAGTGTACCCAGTACTATATCACCAGTACAGCCAGTGTACCAGCACTATATCACCAGTACAGCCAGTGTACCCAGCTCTATATCACCAGAACAGCCAGTGTACCCAGCTCTATATCACCGGTACAGCCAGTGTACCCAGCACTATATCACCGGTACAGCCAGTGTACACAGCACTATATCACCGGTACAGCCAGTGTACTCAGCAGTATATCACCAGAACAGCCAGTGTACTCAGCAGTATATCACCGGTACAGCCAGTGTACCCAGTACTATATCACCAGTACAGCCAGTGTACCCAGGCCAGCTCTATATCACCGGTACAGCCAGTGTACCCAGCTCTATATCACCAGTACAGCCAGTGTACCCAGCACTATATCACCGGTACAGCCAGTGTACACAGCACTATATCACCGGTACAGCCAGTGTACTCAGCAGTATATCACCAGAACAGCCAGTGTACTCAGCAGTATATCACCGGTACAGCCAGTGTACCCAGTACTATATCACCAGTACAGCCAGTGTACCAGCACTATATCACCAGTACAGCCAGTGTACCCAGGCCAGCTCTATATCACCAGTACAGCCAGTGTACCCAGCTCTATATCACCAGAACAGCCAGTGTACCCAGCACTATATCACCGGTACAGCCAGTGTACTCAGCAGTATATCACCAGAACAGCCAGTGTACTCAGCAGTATATCACCGGTACAGCTAGTGTACCCAGCACTATATCACCAGAACAGCCAGTGTACCCAGCACTATATCACCAGAACAGCCAGTGTACCCAGCACTATATCACCAGTACAGCCAGTGTACCCAGCTCTATATCACCGGTACAGCCAGTGTACTCAGCAGTATATCACCAGAACAGCCAGTGTACACAGCACTATATCACCAGAACAGCCAGTGTACCCAGCACTATATCACCAGAACAGCCAGTGTACATAGCACTATATCACCAGTACAGCCAGTGTACACAGCACTATATCACCAGTACAGCCAGTGTACCCAGCACTATATCACCAGTATAGCCAGTGTATTCAGCAGTATATCACCAGTACAGCCAGTGTACCCAGCACTATATCACCAGTACAGACAGTGTACCCAGCACTAGATCACCAGTACAGTGTACCCAGCACTAGATCACCAGTACAGCCAGTGTACCCAGCACTATATCACCAGTATAGCCAGTGTACACAGCACTATATCACCAGTACAGACAGTGTACCCAGCACTATATCACCAGTACAGCCAGTGTACCAGCACTACATCACCAGTACAGCCAGTGTACCAGCACTATATCACCAGTACAGCCAGTGTACCCAGTACTATATCACCAGTACAGCCAGTGTACCAGCACTATATCACCAGTACAGCCAGTGTACCCAGGCCAGCTCTATATCACCGGTACAGCCAGTGTACCCAGCTCTATATCACCGGTACAGCCAGTGTACCCAGCACTATATCACCGGTACAGCCAGTGTACCCAGCACTATATCACCAGAACAGCCAGTGTACCCAGCACTATATCACCAGAACAGCCAGTGTACCCAGCACTATATCACCAGTACAGCCAGTGTACCCAGCTCTATATCACCGGTACAGCCAGTGTACTCAGCAGTATATCACCAGAACAGCCAGTGTACCCAGCACTATATCACCAGTACAGCCAGTGTACCCAGCACTATATCACCAGTATAGCCAGTGTACACAGCACTATATCACCAGAACAGCCAGTGTACCCAGCACTATATCACCAGTATAGCCAGTGTACACAGCACTATATCACCAGAACAGCCAGTGTACATAGCACTATATCACCAGTACAGCCAGTGTACACAGCACTATATCACCAGTACAGCCAGTGTACCCAGCACTATATCACCAGTATAGCCAGTGTATTCAGCAGTATATCACCAGTACAGCCAGTGTACCCAGCACTATATCACCAGTACAGACAGTGTACCCAGCACTAGATCACCAGTACAGCCAGTGTACCCAGCACTATATCACCAGTATAGCCAGTGTACACAGCACTATATCACCAGTACAGACAGTGTACCCAGCACTAGATCACCAGTACAGACAGTGTACCCAGCACTAGATCACTAGTACAGCCAGTGTACCCAAAACTATATCACCAGTACAGCCAGTGTACCCAGAACTATATAACCAGTAATGCCCCCGGCGCTCGCTCTCCCAGTACAGCCAGTGTGTCACCAGTAAGACCAGTATACCCGGCGCTGTGTCCAGTGGACATAAAGTTGCAGCAGGGAGGACTCACCCGGGAGTAGAGCTCGTACACGGACATACTGGCTCCGGGCGCAGATCACAGGGCGCTCTCCATGAGGTGATCCGGGCTCCAAGCCGCTGCCGGCGACCTTTACCTCCCAGTCCCGGCAGTGAGTAATCCCCGTCCCCTGGCTCCTGCCGCCTCCTCCAGCCGCTGACTCCACCTCATGCCGCTCCCTGCACAGGTGTGGGAGGAGAGCGGCTCTCACTGCTCCCAACTGCTGGAACCGCACTGCACACTACACACAACTGCTGAAACCGCACTGCACACTACACACAGTACACACAACTGCTGCTGGAACCGCACTGCACACTACACACAGTACACACAACTGCTGCTGAAACCGCACTACACACAGTACACACAACTGCTGCTGAAACCGCACTGCACACTACACACAGTGCATGGAACTGCACTGCACACAATACACAGTGCACACAACTGCTGGAACTGCACTGCACACTACACACAGTACACACAACTGCCGGAACCGCACTGCACACAATACACAGTGCACACAACTGCTGGAACTGCACTGCACACTACACACGGTGCATACACTGCTTACAACTGCCGGAAGGACACTGCACACAACTGCTGGAACCGCACTGCACACAATACACAGTACATACTGCACACACTAGAACCGCACTGCACACTACACATACACTGCACATACTGCACACAACTGCTGGAACCGCACTGCGCACACTGCACACAACTGCTGGAACCGCACTGCACACAATACACTGTAATCACACTGCACACAACACACACTGCACATAACTACTGTAAACACGGACACAGGCCATGTGCGTTCCACAATTTGCGGACCACATATATTAGAAATGCCTTTTCTTGTCCGTGTATTCGGGCAAGAATAGGACATGTTCTATTTTTTTCGGGAGCCGTGGAACGGAAGTGCGGATGGCACACTGTGTGCCGTCCACATCTTTTGCGGCCCCATTAAAAGTGAATGGGAAGTGTGAATGCGGCCTAAGGGGTTGTTCACATATCAGTTATTTGATCAGTTATTTCCATCAGTTATTGTGAGCCATTTGATCAGTTATTGTGAGCCAGAGATCAGGTATAAAGAAAAGATCTGCACCTGTTCTGTGTTTTTGACCCGCACCTGGTTTTGGCTCAGAATAACTGATGGAAATAACTGATGAAATAACTGATATGTGAACAACCCCTAAAACTGTTGTAATTACAATTCACAGTTCACTGCACATGATACAAAATACACTGCAATGACACCTCACTTAGGGCTTATTCACACAGTGCGGTTACTTTACTGTTTATTGCTGTGACTGTGGTAAAATAAAAGCAAATTTGATTTAGTGGAAAATGTAGCAATAAACCGTGATCTGACCGCACCGTGTGAATACACCCTTAGGCCACCTGCATACATTGAAGAATACGTGCGTTTTTTTCTACGCAGATTCCCGTGTGGAAAAACTTCAGCGTATTACAGCACCATCAAAGTTTATGACATTACACAAATCTCATATGCACTTTGCAGATTTTTTTCTCCGTGGGAATTGACCTGCGGTGTGGATTTCCAGATCTGCAGCATGTTAAATATGTGTGCGGTTTTAGCTGCGGATTTCGTCCTTTTCCAATGAAGGGAGAGACCTTCGACCAAACCGCATCTAATCCGCACCAAACACCGCTGTTAGAAATTGCAGATTTTAGTGCGCATATGGTGCAGAAACATATAAATCCGTATGGAAATTCACGCGGATCTTCTGCACGTTGACCTGTACCTGTGTGCAGGTGGCGATAGGGGTCGGCCACACAGGACGGGTTGTCCACAGTGGAATCTCCACTGCAGATTTTCACAGCAAACTCCTTACTGAACCCATGCATTACCAAGGACGGAATCCATGGTGGAGATCCACCCAATGAATTGACGTACTGTGGATTTAAAATCCGCAACACAGTTCAGTTTACGCTGTGGATTTTTTTCCCAGCAGGTGGATGAGACGTCTTAAATAGAGATGAGCGAACGTGCTCGTTATGAGCACGTTCGCTCATCTCTAGTCTTAAACTCTCGTCCGCTTTGTGGGTCCTGTAAAAGTCTGTTCTAGTAATAAGTGGGGTCCCAGCCGCTGGACCCCCACTGAGATAACATTGATCACCAGTCAAGTGGATAGGCAAAGCTTGTGGCAGGAATGCGCTTCTTGCTCCCTCTAGTGTCTGATTTGGTAAATTACCACTAATCCTAAAAAAAAAAATCAGTTTACGGAAAAGTGCAGTAACTTAAAGGGGTTGTCCAGGCTTTTCAATATTGATAACCTATCCTCAGGATAGGTCATCAATATCAGGTCGGCGGGGGTCCGACACCCAGCACCCCCACCGATCAGCTGTACGGGAAGACGGCGCGCGCAGTGTGTGCATGCCATCTCGCTTCTCTCTTCCTGCCCGCTGCTGAAGTCCCATATTGGGGGATATATGACTTTGTGATCTGTTTTCTTCCAAAGGCAGCAGGGACAAAGAAGCAGTAATTCTGCTACTTTTTTAAAATTAATATTTGCGGGATAAATCATTACAAATGTGGCAAGACAAAATATGTGCATTTTTAAAAGATTTTGCCATTTTTTCATCTTTAAAGGGAACCTGCAACTTGCATTGGCCTTGTGAAACCATGACCATTACAGAATCACCTGGAATTTAGAATTTACTAGAGACCAGCCTTATCTCCACAGCACTGGGTGCATCTGAAGAAAAGACGATACATCATGCTTCAATGCGCATGCACTGGGCTTATTCTACAGCGCCATAAAAACAGAATAAAACCCCTTAAAGGGGGTTGTCTCACTTCAGTAAGTGGCATTTATCATGTACAGTCATGGCCAAAAGTTTTGAGAATGACACAAATCTTCTATTTTCACATGATCTGCTGCCCTCTGGTTTTTATGTGTGTTTGTCAGATGTTTTTATCACATACAGAAATATAATTGCAATCATATTATGAGTAACAAAAGCTTATATTGACAGTTAGAATGAGTTAATGCAGCAAGTCAATATTTGCAGTGTTGACCCTTCTTCTTCAGGACCTCTGCAATTCTCCCTGGCATGCTCTCAATCAACTTCTGGACCAAATCCTGACTGATAGCAGTCCATTCTTGCACAATCAATGCTTGCATTTTGTCAGAATTTGTAGGTTTTTGTTTGTCCACCCGTCTCTTGATGATTGACCACAAGTTCTCAATGGGATTAAGATCTAGGGAGTTTCCAGGCCATGGACCCAAAATCTCAATGTTTTGTTCCCTGAGCCATTTAGTTATCACCTTTGCTTTATGGCAAGGTGCTCCATCATACTGGAAAAGGCATTGTTGATCGCCAAACTGCTCTCGGACGGTTGGGAGAAGTTGCTCTCGGAGGACATTCTGGTACCATTCTTTATTCATGGCTGTGTTTTTAGGCAAGACTGTGAGAGAGCCGATTCCCTTGGCTGAGAAGCAACCCCACACGTGAATGGTTTCAGGATGCTTTACAGTTGGCATGAGACAAGACTGGTGGTAGCGCTCACCTCGTCTTCTCCGAATAAGCTGTTTTCCAGATGTCCCAAACAATCGAAAAGGGGATTCATCAGAGAAAATGACTTTCCCCCAGTCCTCAGCAGTCCACTCCCTGTACCTTTTGCAGAATATCAGTCTGTCCCTGATGTTTTTTCTGGAGAGAAGTGGCTTCTTTGCTGCCCTCCTTGAGACCAGGCCTTGCTCCAAGAGTCTCCACCTCACAGTGCGTGCAGATGCACTCACACCTGCCTGCTGCCATTCCTGAGCAAGCTCTTCACTGCTGGTAGCCCGATCCCACAGCTGAAACACTTTTAAGAGACGGTCCTGGTGCTTGCTGGTCTTTCTTGGGCGCCCTGGAGCCTTTTTGGCAACAATGGAACCTCTCTCCTTGAAGTTCTTGATGATGCAATAGATTGTTGACTGAGGTGCAATCTTTCTAGCTGCGATACTCTTCCCTGTTAGGCCATTTTTGTGCAGTGCAATGATGACTGCACAAGTTTCTTTAGAGATAACCATGGTTAACAGAAGAGAAACAATGATGCCAAGCACCAGCCTCCTTTTAAAGTGTCCAGTGGTGTCATTCTTACTTAATCATGACAGATTGATCTCCAGCCCTGTCCTCATCAACACCCACACCTGTGTTAATGGAGCAATCACTGAAACGATGTTAGCTGGTCCTTTTAAGGCAGGGCTGCAATGATGTTGAAATGTATTTTGGGGGATAAAGTTCATTTTCTAGGCTTGACTTTGACTTTGCAAGTAATTGCTGTTAAGCTGATCACTCTTTATAACATTCTGGAGTATATGCAAATTGCCATTATAAAAACTGAAGCAGTAGACTTTGTAAAAATTAATATTTGTATCATTCTCAAAACTTTTGGCCATGACTGTAGAGAAAGTTAATACAAGCCACTTACTAATGTATGGTGATTGTCCATATTGCTTCCTTTGCTGGTTGGATTCATTTTTCCATCATATTATACACTGCTTGTTTCCATGGTTACAGACCACCCTGCAATCCATCAGTGGTGGTCGTGCTTGCACAATATAGGAAAAAGCACCAGCCTATGTGCGCTCCCATGGTCCCGGCTACCAGAGAGGCCAGCACTTTTTCCTATAGTGTGCAACCAGGACCACCACTGATGGATTGCAGGGTGGTCTGTAACCATGGAAACGAGCAGTGTATAATGTGATGGAAAAATGAATCCAACCAGCAAAGGAAGCAATATGGACAATCACAATACATTAGTAAGTGCCTTGTATTAACTTTCTCTACATGATAAATGCCATTTGCTGAAGTGAGACAATCTCATTAACAGCCACCATAAAAATGTATATTGCCAGTCATGAAAAGGTTGAAGGGGCTCAGTTATGAAGATAACTCCAGTCCATATGCCCTAATAGGGAACATACACATGGGCGAACTGGCCACCGTTCCCCTACAGGGAAATTTCCCAGTGGGTGATGCCTAGGGAGCCGCCCAAGCCCATCCCACGGCCCCTGGCTGGGTACATAACGAACTGATGCTCTCAGTATTAATTACTAGGTACTTATCTACATAGCCTGCAGCTGCAGGTGTCCTTCTGTATTCAGCTGTATCAATGCCCTCAGTATGGTGAAAGGGAGGTATTTTATGCTGCACTGTGGTATTAAATTGGGATTTGAAGTGATAATTGCTCATTTCTTATCCTGACCTGCCATCTGGTGAGCAAAATAAGAATTGCAGCATGAACACTATAAACCTCGTCAGCGAGGCTTACAGTGTTCAGCGCTACTACCGATGCCTCCATTGGCCACAGGGGGCATCGGTAGGAAGCCCAGAAGCGCGAGCTTCCAGGTTTTTGTGCATCCCTCAGTGTGGTGATAGGGTGGTATTTTATGCTGCACCGTGGTATTTGGTTTTGCTGGGGCAGTATTTTGTGCTGCACTACGGTATTGCAGGCCCTGTTTGTGTTGCCCCGCCTTCTGTAACTTTAGACTTACTTACAACATGGGGCTACTTTTAAGTTTTTTTCCAGGGTCACTTTAAGATTCCTGTCCGCCTCTGAATATACATGTCATGTCGGGGCTCACCCTCTACAAGTACATATAGAACTTGGGCTCCGGACAATGGAACGTGGGGAGAAGAACTTGTCCAGCGAGTAGAATAAAAGTAAATCCAATCAAGCACAAAAGTTACAGTCTAGAAATTGCAATAAACATTCAGTGCTGAGCACACAACCGTAATCATTGCCGGGCGCTGGAAATGTTGAAGCGGCTTCTGAATTTTTATTGCCACTTACTTCTGAACTGTGACTTTTATGCTCCATAAGAAATAACGATTGGATCTACTTTTGCCCAGCGTGCTGGACACGTTCTTCTCCCCCTCTGTGAATCAGAACATTGGCCCCCATTTCTGGCCAGGCTCGAGCCGTCTATAGCCATTCATATAAATGGCCATCATGTAAGGCTACTTTCACACTAGTGTTAATATTTTCCGGTATTGAGATCCATCATAGGGTCTTAATACTGGGAAAAAACGCTTCCGTAACTGAACAGAACGCAGTGCTCCAAAATGCATTCTGTTCCGTTCTCATACCGGAGAGCAGCATGCTGCGGTTTTCTTTCCGTCCTGAGATGCGGAGCGAGATGGATCCGTCATGACCCACAATGCCCCTCTCTGACACAATCGAAAACGGATCCGTCCCCCATTGACTTTCAGTGAAGTTCATGACGGATCCGTTTGGCTATGGTAAAGGTAATACAACCTGATCCGTTCATAACAGATGTAGATGGTTGTATTATCAGTAAGGGAAGTTATCAGTTTTCATTGCTCCGTAAAAATAAAAGCCGTCCTGTCATTGGCTGTACAAGGCCTGATTTTCTTTTTGACACTGTTTAAAAATCAAGAACCACCAAAATGATGGCTGACTGTGCACCACGGCGGGATAAATGTGAATGACAGATCGTAATGTTTTTTTTTCTTTTTTTTCTTCCATTTTTATTTGCATGATGAATCTCAGAAATGAACATACAACCAGACATGTGAATGAGGTGAGGGGAGTGATGATTCTTTTTTAGTTTTCTAACACATTCCACTTTTTTTTTTATTAAATAAAATTTTCCCTCTGGAAAGACCCTTTAAAGGGCATCTGTCAGCAGTTTTGTACCTATGACACTGGCTGACCTGTCACGTGCACTTGGCAGCTGAAGACATCTGTGTTGGTCCCATGTTCATATGTGCCTGCATTGCTGAGAAAACTGATGTTTTAATCTATGCAAATGAGCCTCTAGGAGCAACGGGGGCGTTACCATTACACCTAGAGGCTCTGCTCTCTCTGCAGCTGCTGCGTCCTCTGCACTTTGATTCACAGAGATAGGCAGTAGATACGTGTTCATGCCGGGACCTGACTTCTCCTAAAGTCTCATGCTGCGCTGTGCGCTTCAGTATCCGGTGCAGGCGCAGTACAGGAAAAAGGCTCGCTAGCGTTTCTCTTCTTGATTGCTAGCCTGTTTCCTGTACTGCACCTGTGCTGGATACTGAACGTGCATGGCGCAGCACGAGACTTTAAAAAAGTCAGGGCCAGACATGATCACATTTACACTGTCTGGCCCTTTAATCAACATGCAGAGGGCATGGCAGTTGCAGACAGAGCAGAGCCTCTAGGTGCAATGGTAACGCCCCCGTTGCTCCTAGAGGCTCATTTGCATATATTACACATCATTTTTCTCAACAATGCGGACACATATGAACATGGGACCAACACAGATGTCTTCAGCTGCCAAGTGCACATGTAACAGGTCAGCCAGTGTCATAGGTACAAAACTGCTGACAGATGCCCTTTAGTAAACCTGATCTTTCTATTAGGCTGCGTGGGATCTGCTGCTGGTTATGGACAACGAGTGGAGGTCACTGAGGTAACCAGTCTTTGGGGCTGGAGATCCGTGTCCTCCTCAGGGGATGAACATGCTCCTTCCGGACATAAGGTCTAGAGAGGATATCCCGCAGCTTCTGCTGGTAGGACTTTTCAGCTTCGAGTCCGGCGGAATATTCTCTCCGTTCCTCCTCTTTTTCAGCCTCCCGCTGTAGCTGATGATAAGCTACCTGAGAGAGAAGTTCCTGCTGATACTGCTTGGCAGTCTTCATGTTCCTGTGGAGAAAGTCATAAATTCCTTATGAGATGTTTAGTGTGATATCTACATTGAGTATATGGGAGAATATAACCTCAATGCCAATCAGCTGCTGGCCAAGGTTAAACTTTCCTATTGAGGTCCAGCAGCTTTAAGGTAGACCTCCCCCTATACAGTATCTGAAGCGGATTTATGCTGCAATTAAAGGGGTTGTCCAGCCAGGAAAAAAAAATATATATTAAAAGATTTAGAATGGCTTAAAAACAAACAAACATGTAATACACAATTTAGCAATCTGCTACTAAAGACGGTCTCTACATCCTGGTCCCTCTCGACATGGGAAATGTCACTGCTCAGCCAATCACTGGCCACAGAAGTGACCCTCCTCAGACAGTGATCGGCTTAGCAGTCACATTTCTGTGAGAGGGCCCGCAATATACGGGCACCGGCCGTGTGCACCGCGCATCAATCCGAAAGGTCCAACATACTAAACACCTACTACGGCGATAATACCAACTCTTGCCCCAGATATAATAATAATGAGACTCCTAAGAACTAACTTTTAATCTGACGTTTTAAATAGGGTCAGCAACAGAAATGTTAAAATTCTCTAAATGTCACCTCTGTCACTCCTGAATACTCATAACACAGGCATTGGGTGTGCACTAACCAATGTCTGTTCAAGGTGCTATTGATGTAGTGCAAATTGTCACCAAATGATCTTTTGGTGACCCGTATCACCAAACTCTCTGCCTAAGTAGGTGCTGGATTAAGGACGTTATGGGGTCCGTTATGTCGTGCCTCCGCACCGCAAAAAAGTAGTGCATGCACTACTTTTTTGCAGTGCGGACGGATCACTTGAATAGGTCACTTGAATAGGTCTGGATCAGTCCACGGAATCCGCACGGATGTTGGCAGTGCTTTGGGGACCGCAAATTGTGGTCTCCAATGCACGAAACATCTGATCAACGGCCACGAGCATGAGCCCTTACTTGTGGTTTATAGTCACCTTACGAGTAGCGTCAAATTTAAACAAGCAGAGCCGTACTGTAAAGCATGGTGGAACGACCAAGCCGCAGTCTCAGGAGGTGGAGCCAAATGTTGCTCAGTTATGAAAACATAGCACAGTAGTAATTGCCTCCCACCATTTGTGGCCCTTACCTTGTATTTCTTTCCATTTCAAGCTGTTTGTGTTCTGCAATCGCCTTTTCCAGAAGTTCCTTATCTCGTGCCAGTTCTTCCTGTTCCTTGGCATTTCTCTCCACTAAAATACAAACAGGATAGAAGAAGAGCTCAGTGTATCGCGGGGTTATAAAATACCCCGACCAAACCCGTTCTGTCACCACAACCACAATGTCACTATCAAATATAATCCAAGGAAAATAGCTCAAGAGGAAATGACCTCATTGGTGTCACCACCGCAGGGTTGTACCTGTCATACAGATCCCTGATGGCGCTGGCCGCTGTATTATCCCTCTATATAGATAACTTTATATATCTGGCACCAATGTTCCCTCTAAGGTTTGTAGCTTGTGAGCAGACCAGTTTGGGTCCTGATCACTTTTCCCTCTAATACAGAACTTGTTGTCTGCATCCCCGGTGGTCTAGGCCATCAAAGTCGTTAATGTTTGTATCCCTGTTGGTCTAGGACAGTAAAGGTGTTAGTATCAGCATTCCTTGTGATCTAAGGCACCGAAATGGCAAACTAGGGTTGTCACCATACCAAAATTTTGATTCGGTTTCGATACCATAAAAAAGTATTATGATACTCGATACCACACGAAAAAATAAAACACCAAAAAAGCTGCGTGCATTCCTTATTTTATGGAACATCTGGCCCGTAATTGAACGGTCCTATCCTATTTTTTGGGGGGACAAGGTGACTAAAAGGTGTCTTGATTTTTTTTCTGTTATGGCGTGATTTAAATAATATTTTAGTATTTTTTTTAAAACTTTTTTTTATAACTTTTTATTTAATAACTATTAGCCCCCTCTATTAGGGTGAACAGGACGTCACACTCTCCCTGCTGCCCTGGGCTTTGTGCACAGGGCAGCAGGGAGCTTACCATGGCAGCCAGGACTTCAGTAGCGTCCTGGTTGCCATGGTAACCGATCGAAGCCCCGCGATTACACTGCTGGGGCTCTGATTGGAATCTACCACTGCACCACCAATGAAGAGGGAAAGGATAGGGGGGGGGGGGGTCGCCTGTGGCCACTGCCACCAATGACAATAATACCTGGGGGGGGGGGGCTGGGAGAGAGGGCGCACTGTGCCACCAATGGATATAAAGTACATTAGTTCAAGTATAGCAGTATAACTTACCCGGCTTCAATAACAGGGCGTGCGATCCGCGACAATTAACCCCTCAGGTGCTGTTGCCCTGTTATTGAGGCCGGGTATGTTATACCGCTGCCAGCACCCACTGCCTGCTATACTTGAACTAATGTACTTTATATTCATTGGTGGCGCAGTGGCCATAGCCCCTCCTCTCCTCCTCCTTCCCAACTCCCCATTGGTGGCAGCAGCATAGTGGAGAGGGAGGGACTCCTCCATAGTGCTGGTGAAAAGAACATGGCAGCGATGAGAGCAGTGCATGTCATGTTCTCAGGAGCGCAGCCTAGTATCGTTAAATAGTAAGACCCGGTATCGTATCGATCCGGGTCTAAAAGTATCGACTGGGTATTGATAGTTCGATACCCGGTGGAACTCTAATGGCAACATACCTGCTGGCCTAAGGCAGAAAAATGGTAAATGTCAATATTCCTGGTGTTCTAGGGAAATGAAGGGGTTAAAGGGGTTGTCCTGGTTTAGAGCTGAACCTGGACATATCCCCATTTTCATCCAGGCAGCCCCCCCTGATATGAGCATCGGAACATTTAATGCTCTGATGCTCCACCTTGCCCTGCGCTGTATTGCGCAGGGCAAGGGCTGTTTCTGTATATTATTACACTGCTAGGCTGAGGCTTCCGCCTAGCAGTGTTGCCAGTGACATCACCGGCACTGATGTGCGCGCTTTAGTGCTGCCCTAACCATTTTACAGGCTAGGGCAGAGCTAAATCCCGCCGGTGACGTCACCGGGCTCACTGCTGGGCAGAAGCTTCAGCCTAGCTTAACCCATGGAGAGCCCGGTACGTCACTGGATCTCCAAAAAATGCCTTTAGCCTGCACGATTCATCGCAGAACAAAGGAGAGAATCGGAGCATGAAATGATTCAATGCTCATATCAGGGGGGCTGTCTGGGTGAAAATGGGGATATGTCCGGGTTGTCCAGGGCAGTGAGAGGATTAACTCCAGCTTGTTTTTTGCGGGACAAGTTGTACTTTCCAACGCCACCATTTAATATTGCATACGGTGTAGTGGGAAGCGGGAAAAAAATTCCAAACCGGGTGAAATTGCAAAAAAACGCTATTCCGCTACAGTTCTACGGGTTTCTTATTTACAGCGTTCGATGTGCATTAAAACTGATCCGCTACTTTCATTCTACTGGTCAGTACGAATCCGGCAATACCTAATATGTATAGTTTTTCCTGCGTTTTCATAGTGATAAAATAATTAGAAAGTTGCCCTTTTTTTTTTTCCTTGTCAAATCTTGACCCCCTATAACTTTTTGGTATTTATGTGTACAGAGCTGTATGGGGGCTCATTTTTTGCGGGACGATCTGAAGTTTTTATTGATACCATTCTGGGGTGTGTATGACATTTTGATCACTTTTTATTAAATTTTTTTTAGAAAAAAAAAGCGACAAAAAACGGCAAATCGCCATTTGGACGCTTTTTTCCGCCACACAATTCGCCGTATTGGAATTTTTTTATATATTTTAAAAGTACGGGCGTTTTTGGTCACGGTGATACCCATGATGTCTATATTTATTGTTATTTAGGTATTTATTTTTTACTTATACGGAAAGGGGGGTGATTTGAACTTTTACATCTTTTTTATTTTTTATATATTTTTTAACATTTTTTTTTACTATTGGAAAGCTCAAATATGGGCTTATATATTGTGGCTTTTTTTTTTTCTTTATGAGCAATCATGGATTTTATAGACTCAGAAATCCAAGAATTGCTCATCTCTTATCCTGGCCTGCCATCTAGTGGCCAGAATAAGAATTGCACTTTGAAAACTGTAATCCTCACCAGCGAGGATTACAGTTTTCATATGGTGTACAGACACCCCGATTGGCCCACGGGTGTCTGTACACACCTGGAAGCGAATGCTTCCGGTTGAGACGCAACTAGGCCGTGATCACGTGTGATCACGGCATCTAATCTCCGAGGAAGACGCCGCCGATGGCGGTGTAGTCTCCACAGCAGAGACCCGGCCATGACGCCCGCCGCACCTGCGAGCGGGCGCATGTGCCCGCATCGCCCCAGCGCCGTACATGTACGCGCTGGGCGCGAAGGGGTTAAACCTTGTCCAGTCCAGCACCACCATACGTGACCACAGCAGCCAGTGATTGGCTGCAGTGGTCACGTATGATTTATGGGCATGTAACCTCTGCAGTCAAGAGCATGCCATGGCTGCGGTGGGGGCTCAGATTGGTTAGTATGCATTCTTTTATTGTTTTAACACCTACTCTGTCCTTTCCATTTTTTTTTAACTTGAAGGAACCTTTTAATTTTAAGATTTGGTGGAGGGCATAGGATGGATTACACCCCCCTCCAGTCTTCAGGGCTGTCCTGGCTCTAACAGGAGGCGGCACATGGATTTTACTCTCTGCACTGATCATAGAGATGAGTGCAGGGAGAGGACTGTAGTAAATGTATGACTGAGGAGCGCTCTGCCTGATCATTAAGGCCCTGTTCACATCTGCCGCAAGCAGATCCAGCACAAATGCCAGCTGTCGGCTGGACCGAAAACCGTTGCATGCAGAGTTTTTGTCTGTCCAAGACCCAGAATTTTTGCCAAAAAGCAGCTGGATCACCCACAGACGTCATTAGAGTCAATGAGGATTCAGCGGTGATCTACAGAATCTGACAGTGCCAGACCTGGTCAAAACGGGAACATGTGAACTGCTGGAGATGTGAACGAAGCCTAAGAGGAGAGATGGGGGAATCTGCACAGCACTCTCCTTCAGTTGTGAGGGATAGTGGCTCCTAGGGTCAGCGTGCCGCCAGCTTACATACAGCCAAGTCCTTTTCGTCCAGTAACTGTACTGGTACATGCAGGACAGCTCGCGAGCCCCATAATATGGTGGACTGATCACCTCTGTCCCAGGGGTGCACCTAGCCTTTCTGCTGCCTGAGGCGAAAAATGAAACGGTGACCCCCCCCCCCCCAATGCCAATTTCTTAACCTAACCCCTTTGCCACAATGAAAATGCTCATTGCCCATGGCCCTTCCGCTGTCCCCCCTCCTGCCCTCTACCTGGTGCTGCCTGAGGCGATCGCCTCACCTGGCCTCATTGCTGGTGCACCCCCTGCAGGAAGGTACCATGTATGACTGTTCCTTACATTTCTCATTGATCTGCTGTCTTCTGGTCTCCATGACATCTTTCATCAGCCGGTTCCTGGCCTCCTTCTCCAGCCTAAGCTGTTCTGCCCTCTTTGCCCAGGATTTCTCCAGCTCTGCCTCAATCAGCTTCTCCATTTCCTTTTCTTGTCTCTTCTCCTCCTCCAGCTGCTGTGCCAGGTACTGCCGGTAAGTCTGCTGCTCTCTCTGAAGCTCCATCTACAGCAAAGGTAAAGGACATTGTGCACAGGAAGTCTACCAGTCCGGCTACTGATGGTCCGGTCATCTCATATTTAATCTCTAATAATATATCTTTATAAGCGGCAGAGATCTGGTTTTTTTTACCTGCATTTTTCAACATTCATTGGGTTAAAGGGAACCTGTCACCAGGAAATCCACTGATAAACCGGGCACGATGCCTAGTAGGGCTAGCTCAGCTGAATGTAATGATACCTTTCACTTAATGTTGCTTCATTCTGGAGAAAAAGTATGTTTAATCCATATGCAAATTTGCAGTTGAGTGCACTAAGGGTGGGCCCAAGCCACGCTGTGCACCCTCACTCCTCCTCCTTCCTCTCCCAGCCCCTCCCTCCCCTTCTTGACTGACAGAACCAGGTTCCTGCACAGTCATCTCACCTGGCTCTGTCACTCAAGCAGAAGGAGGGGCTGGCAGAGGAAGAAGGAGGAGCAAAGATGCACTGAATGGCTTAGGCCCGCCCTCTGTGCACTTAAAGGGGTTTTCTGGGATTTTACTACTGATGACCTATCCTCAGGATAGGTCATCAGTATCTGATCGGTGGGGTCCAACACCCGGGACCCCTGCTGATCAGCTGTTTGAGAACCGGGGCTCCCGTGAGTTCCGCGGCCTTCTCTTAGCTTTTCCTAGGTCAGTCACGTGGCCTAGGAGTGTCTCAGCCCCATTCAAGTGAATGAGGCTGAGCACGATACCAAGCACAGTCACTATACAATGTACGGCGCTGTGCTTGGTGAGCCGAGAGAAGGTGCCTTCTCAAACAGCTGATCGGTGGGAGTACTGGGTGTCGGACGACATGTATGATTTTACAGCGCCATAACTGTGTGAGGTTGGGGGAGTAAGGAGGAGATTCGGAGGATGCGGGGCGTTGCTGGACCCCTTCACAGTGGGAATGGCTGGGCTCCTGAAACATTGGTAAAAAGCCCCTTGGGCTCCATATATAAAATCGTTTTTTGACTGGATAAGCGCACTCGCAGCTATGGGAAATGTATATTGTGGAGGTTCTAGTGGCGATCTAGCAGTACATGTACACAGCTCTACAGGCTAAGGCCCCATTCACACGACCGTATGTACATTTCCACATCTTATGCGCAAAAATGCGGAACCATAGGGACCCATTCATTTTTCCATAAGAGAAAAAAAAATACGGAATGCACACCGTGTGCCTTCCGCATCCCGTATCTCACGGAAGTTCCCCCGCATAAAAAATAAAACATGTCCTATACTTGGCCGCAAAATCACGTCCGTAGCCCATTAAAGTCAATGGGTCCGCAAAATTGCGGAACACTACGGAAGACTTTCCGTACGTCTTCCATTCCGTTTTTATACGGATCACGGAATACATACGGTCGTGTGAATGGGGCCTAAAACTAGCTGACAGAATCCCTTTTAAAAAAAATTACGGTGATGGTAAGGCTGTATTCACATCAGCTTTGGATGTTCTGTAAAAAGACTTCAAAAATGCCCCCCTAAAATACACAGCATAATAAGTTTTGCCATGCGGTCCTACGATATCTGTATACTCCCCTGTAAATCAGCAATGCGACCCCAGAGGTCTGACACCCACCGATCACAAAGTTCTGGCAAATCCTAGTGATGTGTTAAGATCATAAAGTTCTGGTTATCCTACACAGATAGAACTCTTGATGTGAGCATGAGCAGGCCGTAGGGTTCCTGGCCTCTGAACGGTGAACTGGAACACAGTGTATTAGTAGTTTTCTTATACAAAACTTGACCACCCTTTTCATGAATGAGCCCCATCCTGTAGGAGGTCCATAACAAGCCTTTACCTTGCGCAGGAGCTTCTCCTCTGTATCATCGTGACTGTCCTGCATGATCTGCTCCATGATCTTCATGTCCAGCGCCAGCTCCTCCTGCTGTTCTTGGGCCAGGCGCCTCATCTTCAGGCGGATGGAGTGATCCAGCATATTCCTGACCAGGGACTGGTTCTGATGCTTCTCCCGCAGAGCACGCTCATCCTCCAGCTTCATCAGTTTCCGCTGCTCCACCTGCAGGTGATACAACAATATTACTACTACTCCTCTGCTGTTATCCACCAGTACATACCTCAAAAGAAGAAAACCGTTACCAGTAAGTGAGCCTCCTCTTCTTTCAGCCTCTTCTCCTCCATCCTCTGAGCCTCGGCGGCCGCCCTCTGGGCCTGCAGCACGTCTACCATTTCTCGGTTCAGCTCCATCTGCCGCTGAGTCTTCTTCTCCTCGTGTTCTACTTTGGCCAATCGATCCTTCTCCCAGAGTTCAGCAAACAGCATGTCCTCCTCCTTCTTCTGCCTCTCCAGTTCTTCCTTCAGCGCCAGCTGAGCCATCCTCTCCGTGCACACCTCGTTCTGATGCATCTTCGACTTTAGAGCTCGCAATTCCTCACATTGTTCCCTAAGGACCAATAGAACGACATGGTGAATGCAAGAGACCGGTTCTTAACGGGGTTGTCCAGTCTGGATGCAAATGTTGCCTTTCAGCATAGAGTGATGGTACAGGGTATCACAAGATGCCAAGTCCACGTATTGGGTCATACCATGGGTGTGAAGAGGATTTACAATTACACTGAATTGTACACGTTTTCAGATCCTCCCGACTAATATATCCTGTTCAGGATCTTAGCATATTGCAAATCCAACATGTAGGCACTGTACTTACAAGAGGTTCCGCAGCAGGAATCTGCGTCTGACACTGATTCCTGCCATGGATGTGCACTTGATGTGGTGCAGATGTACTTAGCTCAATTCAGTGACTTGTAAAAGGGGTTGGCCCATCCAGGACTCAGGATAAGTCATCAGTATCTGATCGGTGGGGGTCCGACACTGGGGACCCCCGCCGATCAGCTGTTTGAGAAGGCACCAGCTCTCCTGTGAGTGCCGCGGCCTTCTCTTAGCTTTTCCTAGGCCAGTGACGTCACGTTCATCGGTCACGTGGCCTAGGAGCGGCTCAGCCCCATTCAAGTGAATGAGGCTGAGCGCGATACCAAGCTCAGCCACTATACAATGTACGGCGCTGTGCTTGGTGAGCTGAGAGGAGGCCTTGGCGCTCACGGGAGCGCCGGTACCTTCTCAAACAGCTGATTGGCGGGGGTCCCGCGTATCAGACCCCCACCGATCAGATACTGATGACCTATCCTGAGGATAGGTAATCAGAAGTAAAATCCCGGAAAACCCCTTTAAGGGTCTGTCCGATGACATGCTTGCTGACTGTTTCTAATAACCACCAGCAAAACAGCAAATAAAGCTGTGTGCTAAAAACCAAGGCTGTGACCCACTATGCAATAAAATGAAATAGTTACAAAGTGATTTAAAGGGGTTTTCCGAGACTTCAATAACTGATAAGTAGGTCATCAGTATCTATTAGGTGGGGGTCCTACACCCGGAATGCCCACCGATCAGCTGTGAGCCCCGCGGCCTACTCACTGCTTTTCCTCGGACATGTGACGTCATGTTCATCAATCACGTGGCCCAGGAGCAGCTCAGCCCCATAGAAATTAATGAGGCTGAGTGCAATACCAAGCACAACCACTATACAATGTACGGCGCTGTGCTTGGTGAGCTGAGAGAAGGCACTGGCGCTCACGGTGCTGATAAGCGGGTGTCCCTGGTGTCGGACCCCCACCGATCAGATACTAATGACCTATCCTGAGGATAGGTTATCAGTAGTTAACTCCTGGAATGCCCCTTTAATGGTGTCTGCTTTGCCTTTTTTCCTGTTCAGAAATCTCTGCTTGCTGTCAGTGAATGGAAACATTATTATGCTGTATTTTGTATTCCAATGGCGAGGAATAGAATATTAGAAATAAGCTTTGTGTCAATAATACTGAGATGCCACTAAGAATATCCACTATTGTGAGGTACCTGAACTGCTGGTCACGTTTCTCTGCCACTATCGCCAGCCGCTCTCTCTCTCTTCTCTCTCGCAGACTCTTAGCCCGTTCTCTCATCTTGGCTTGTCTTTCCAGGGTGGTCTCCTCCATGGACTCCATTTCTTTTATGTGCTCCAGTTCTTCTGCCTCCAATAGTGCCTTAAGTCTGATAGAGTAAGAAAACATTAGTCAATGTGCTGCTGGGGCTTTGCTCTGCGCAGAATGAGTCTCCTTCCCCCTCTGGCAGCTTACAGTACACTCCCTTCATAAACCCCCTTCAGAGAGAGTCTTCAACTACCATGATACTGCAGAGGCTCTGCTCCTTCCCTGACAAGCAGGGCAGAACGCTACAGTACATTTCTACTACAGGGAGACCTGGCTTAGGGAGAGTGACTGAGCATGTGTGACCACCAGCATACCAGGTGGCGCCATACTATGTATTAAGGTCCAGAGGATATTTTTTTGTTAACATGACCGAATTCTAACAGCAATAACTTTTTTTATTTTCACGTCTACGTACTGTAGCTGTTTAGGGGCCTGTTTTTTGCGGGACATGCTGTAGATTTTTTCTGTTTTCTTTGGGGTAAGCATTAGTTCATGTTTCATTTGCATTGAATTTTTATAAAATGGCCGAATGGATGAAAAATTCAATTGGGTTTGTTATTGCGGCTGACGCTGTTATGGGGGCACCGTGGCTGACACTGTGGTGGGGGCTCCGTGGCTGACACTGTGGTGGGGGCTCCGTGGCTGACACTGTGGTGGGGGCTCCGTGGCTGACACTGTGGTGGGGGCTCCGTGGCTGACACTGTGGTGGGGGCTCCGTGGCTGACCACTGTGGTGGGGGCTCCGTGGCTGACACTGTGGTGGGGGCTCCGTGGCTGACACTGTGGTGGGGGCTCCGTGGCTGACACTGTGGTGGGGGCTCCGTGGCTGACACTGTGGTGGGGGCACTGTGGCTGACACTGTGGTGGGGGATCTGTATCTGACACTGTTATGGGGATCTGTATCTGACACTGTTATGGGGATCTGTATCTGACACTGTTATGGGGATCTGTATCTGACACTGTTATGGGGGCACTGTGCCTGTTTACACACCAGTATTGGTGGCAGCACTCTTGTGTAGCACACAGCTCGTACACGGGGCTCACCTGTCCCTCCGCTCCTCCACCTGCATTCTGTAGTCTTCCATGGTCTCGTGGACCTTCCTCTGGACCCTGTTGTGCAGGATCTTGTGGTCCGTCAGCCTCTCCCATTTGCTCTTCATGTCTTTGAAGTCTATTTCCTTGGTGAAGGCCAGCATCTGCTCCCTGACGTCATCCTGACGCCGTCTCTCCAGGATAATGTAGTCGTGTGGACGGCTGGAAGGAAACTTGGCTTTCTGTAGAGAAGAACAGTTTTTGGGGAGACTGGCTGCAGGAACCTCCTTCTAAAGTAATTACCGCCATCTGATCCATTTACAGTGATTGCAGTGCTCAGGTCCCTGTCTGCAGCCCTGTGCCGCTACCCGCCTCCAGTCATATGTAACGTACCCTCCAAGAGCACTGGGTTCAGGGGATAAAACCCTGTGGTTTCCTATTAGACATCAGCGACTGCGTCTGACCAGCGGCCATGACCGAAGCAGAGACCCGCCATGACAGCCTATGAAAATGAGACGGGTGCTATGCTGTGCCTATATAATATCAACAATAATTCCAAAATAACACTGCCATATAGTGGTTAATAATGTTGTCATATTGTAATCAAATAACACTGCACTATAGTGTGCAAATAATACTGTCATACTGTACTCAAATAACACTGCCAATAAGTGCCAAATTAATAAGATACAATGCCCAAACCAAAATGTCATAGACTGCTCAAATAACACTGCCATATAATGTGCAAATAATGTCGTCATACTGTACCCAAATAACACTGCCATATAGTGTGCAAATAATACTGTTATACTGTACCCAAATAATACTGCCATATAGTGTGCAAATAATACGGTTATACTGTGCCCAAATAATACTGCCATATAGTGTGCAAATAATACGGTTATACTTTACCCAAATAACACTGCCATATAGTGTGCAAATAATACGGTTATACTGTACCCAAATAACACTGCCATATAGTGTGCAAATAATACGGTTATACTGTACCCAAATAATACAGCCATATAGTGTGTAAATAATACGGTTATACTGTACCCAAATAATACTGCCATTAAGTGCCAAAATAGTAAGCTACAATACCCAAACCAAAATGTCATAGACTGCTCAAATAACACTGCTATATAGCGTGCAAATAATGCTGTCATACTGTACCCAAATAACACAAATGTATCAAATGATAACAACATACACTGCCCACACCAAACTGTCATACCCTGCTTAAATATCACTGCCCTACCGTGTACAAATAATACGTACATACTGTGCCAAATAAAACCGCCATTAAGTGCCCAAACAATATTTCCAAACACTGCCCAAATAACACTGACATGAAGAGTCTGAATAATAAAACCATACACTGCCTAGATCAAATTGTCATCAGCTGCTCAAATAACAGTGCCATATAGTGTGCAAATAATACTGCCATGCTGTACCTAAAAAATACCACCATACATTCCCAAATTAAACTTCACATACTATGCCCAAATATATATATATATATATAATATAGTTGCAGAGTGCTTACAAAGACCTGAATAATAACCCTATACACTGCCCAAACAAAATTGTGGCAGACTGTCCCAATCTCACCGTCATAAAGTGTGCAAGTAACACCTCCATAAAACAAAACTGTCAGACTGCCATAAACTACTGCCATATTAGTGCGGCCAAAAAATGAGTTCAGCCCGTGGTGATCTGGGTAAGCAGAGTCTATGACTGTTAAGCCCGGCGCCAGAGGAATCACTGCGGCTCTATTGCCCACATACACTTAGAGCCAACCCTGTTCATACTGTGCCCAAACATAGCGCCCTACAGTGCTCTAACAATACTGCCAAACAATACCGCTGTACAGCGCCCATATCATACCGCTATCAAGTGACCAAGCCATACCACCACTGCCTATGCAGCATCACCATACCACCATCCAGTGTTCACATAATACCGCCATACACCGCCCATGCAGCATCGCCATACCACGTCCTGATGGGCAGGGTGTCGGACACCCCCCGGCTGGGTTATTATGGGTAACTTACCACTGCCACATTGTGGGGTGCAGGACCGGTCACCTCCCTGCAGCGGGGCCTGCTCCTCTGGCTCAGCAACATGGCGGCTCCCCTTTCTGCAGGAACAAATACAGACATGATTACGTTTTAGCAGTGTAAAGTATGGCGGCCATGAGACGGAGCAAGGAACATATAATATATAACGTGTTGCGTCATATCTAAAACGTTTGTCACAATCTGCGCCATTTTTGTCATCCCATAATGGATATGGCAGTCGTTTCTCCTCCCCTGCTCTGCAGCACTCACCTCCATATATAATCATGTACAGATTACTGCATTAATTCATAATAATTCACTTGTAATGAATTAGTCAGGTCCCAGCTGATGTGGAACTACAAGTCCCAGCAGGACGGTCAGGCTGGGGGTTGTAGTTCCGCATGACAGAAGCTCTGTAACTCACAGTGGGGGCAGCTGGATTATTACCGTCACTACCAGGGGGGACACCGATCCTGTCCTCAGTCTACCAGAGCCAGGGACTCTGCATTCGGTTGCCGGGCAACGCCGACTCCGGAAGTGACGTAGCCTGCCTCCCAGCAACCTAGTGTAAACACGTGGCGGCCGCGGCGGGTGTACCACTAAGCTACCAGCAGAGGGCGCTCGCGTAGCGCGGAGTTATACACAGCGGATACCAACCTCTACTGGGTATACCTGTGGGCAGGTAGGTACATAGTAGACAGCTGGAGAAAGAAGAAATCTCTGTGCTTTCAACCCATTAGCTCATAGTCAGCCATGACTTGAATGTGACTTAAAGGGGTTGTCCACTTAAAACAGTGCAACAGATCGAGAGTCATAGATTGGAGGTGTCCTGTAACAGATTTGGTGCATCTTTATACAAATTATACACGTTTATGTTTCTTAGGGTAACATTTTACGCCAAAGTGGTGACGCACACGGCACGCCACTGATAAATCTGCCATATTTTATGATTCCATAAAGCTGCACCCCCAAATTGTTGTGTCTTACACCGTGGTTGCCAACGTTTGAAGGTTTACCTCTGCACACCCCTAAAATGTCTTCCCGCCGCTTTTCCAGGTCTCGCACCCTATTTACTGGCGAACCCCCAATGAAAGCATCACTCCGCCCCCTTTTGAGTGCTACCCCGCCCCCTCAAAGTATTTTGGGTGCTAATGATGGTTAATCCTGGGGCCACATACAGTTATAGTACATGGAGGACCGCTTGCCATGAGGAAGCACCCCTCCATGCCAGCTCTTCTGGGAGCCCGGCAGGTCTCTCATTTATTCGGGAGCCTTCCCGGACATTCCTGGAGAAGTTGGCAATTGTCTTATGACTAATAAGTCTCCCCCACAGTATAACCAAAAGTAAGAAGATGGATCCAAGGATGTACCAAAGGTATATAGATACAGAGAACGTTTTTGAATGTGAATGCTGCCCACTCCAAACCCCTACTCCCGCAGCTGGTCAAGATCAGCCCCTCCCTCGCTATTGACCCCAACATCTGAGGGGTTAAACAGCCGGGATCAGAGTATATTTGCTAGTTATATATTTTTATACAATAGAAAAAAAGACCTTAAAGGGGTATTCCCATCATAGACTATGGGGGCATATTGCTAGGAGAACGGAGTGGGGAAAGTTGTGGCTGGAGGACCCCGGATTTCCCGGGGTCGATCCACCACCAAGCGCTGCTCCCATAGAAGTAAATAGAAGGCGCACTGCGCATGCGCGGCCCCTGCTCCCATTCATTTCTGTAGGGCAGACGGAAATAGCTGAGCCAGCGCTTGGCTATTTTCGGCGGCCCCATTGAAATGAATGGAGGGTGGCTGCGCATGCGTAGTGCGCCCTCCGTTCATTTCCCCGCTCCGTTCTCGTTGTAGGTGCGGGTCCCAGAGGTGGGACCGGCACCTATCAGACAATGGGGGCATATCCTAGCCATTGTCTATTATGGGACAACCCCTTTAATATTTGGTACAGAAACCTTTGTTTGCAATTTCAGAGGTCAGACGTTTCCTGACTAAGTTTGCACACACTGCAGCAGGGATTTTGGCCCACTCCTCCATACAGATCTTCTCCAGATATTTCAGGTTTCGGGGCTGTCACTAGGCTACATTGAAGTTCTCTCCAAAGATTTTCCATTAGGTTCAGGTCTGGAGACTAGCTCGGCCACTCCAGGACATTGAAATACTTCTTACGGAGCCCTGGCTGTGTGTTTCGGGTCATTGGCATGCTGGAAGACCCAACCACGACCCATCTTCAATGCTTTTACTGAGGTAAGGAGGTTGTTGGCCAAAATCTTGCCATACATGGCCTCATCCATCCTCCCTTCAATACGGGGCAGTCATCCTGACCTCTTTGCAGTAAACCACCCCCAAAGTATGATGTTTCTACCCCCATGTGTCACTGTTTTGATGGGGTTCTTGGGTTGTACTCATACTTCTTCTCCCTCCAAACATGGTGAGTGGAGTTGATACTAAAAAGTTCCATTTTGGTCTCATCTGACCACATGACCTTCTCCCATACCTCCTCTAGATCATCCAGATGGTCACTGGTGAAGTTCAAACTGGACTGGACATGTGCTGGTGTGAGCAGGGGGACCTTACATGCCCTACAGGATGTTACAGTAATCTTTGAGACTGTGGTCCCAGCTCTCTTCAAGTCATTGACCAGGTCCTCCTGTGTAGTTCTGAGCTGATTCCTGACCTTTCTCAGAAGCATCCTTACCCCACAACACGAGATCTTGCATGGAGCCGCAGACCGAGGAAGATTGACAGTCATCTTGTGTTTCTTCTATTTTCTAATAATTGAGACAACAGTTGTTGTCTTCTCACCAAGCAGCTTGCCTATTGTCCTGTAGCCCATCCCAGCCTTGTGAAGGTCTACAATTTTCTCCATGGTGTCCTTAGACAGCTCTTTGGTCGTGGCCATGGTGGAGAGGTTGGAGTGTGACAGGTGTCATTTATACAGGTAACGAGTTCAAACAGGTGCAATTAACACCGGTAATGAGCGCAGAGTAGGAGGCCTTCTTAAAGAAAAACTAACAGGTCTGTGAGAGCCAGAATCCTTGCTGGTTGGTAGGAGATCAAATACTTCAATTTCATGCAATAAAATGCAAATTAATCATTTAAAAATCATACAATGTGATGGATTTTTTTAGATTCTGTCTCTCACAGTTGAAGTGTACCTGTGATAAAAATTACAGACCTCTCCATTCATTGTAAGTGGGAAAACTCGCAAAATCGCCAGTGTATCAAATACTTATTTTCCCCACTGTATGCATTGTTTTTCTTGTGTTTTAATACAGAAAAAGAAAATAAAATCTGTTTTTTTGTTTTCATCTCCATAGTCTTACCCCATAACTTTTTTTTATAGTTCTGTCTGTGGAGATGTGTTATACACTGAGTGTGTATAACATTTTGATCACTTTTTATTCAAAAAAGAAAATATTTTTAGCTTTTAACCTTTTCTACCCCAGAGGTTTTTTTCGGTTTTGCGTTTTCGTTTTGCGTTCCCTGAATTGATACAGCCATAACTGTTTTATTCTGTTCACATAGCTGTATGAGAGCTGTTTTTTTGCGGGACAAGTTGTACTTTCCAACGCCACCATTTAATATTGCATGTGGTGTAGTGGGAAGCGGGAAAAAATTCCAAATCGGGTGAAATTGCAAAAAAACGCAATTCCGCCACAGTTTTACGGGTTTTTTATTTATGGCGTTCGATGTGTGTTAAAACTGACCAGTTACTTTCATTCTACTGGTCAGTACGAATCCGGCGTATACCTAATATGTATAGTTTTTCTTGCGTTTTGATAGTGATAAAAAAATTGTACAGAGCTGTATGGGGGCTCATTTTTTGCGCGGTGATCTGAACTTTTTATTGATACCTTTCTGGGGTGTGTATGACTTTTTATTTATTTATTTTTTATTTTTTTTTAAAGCGACAAAAAATGGCGAATTGGCCATTTTGACGCTTTTTTCCGTTTCGCTGTTTTCCGTATGGGAAATAATGTTTTATATTTTTATAATATGTGCATTTTCGCACACGGCGATACCCCTGATGTGTATTTTTTTAAAAAATTTTAACACTTTTATTTTTATTTTCCGGAAAGGGGGGTGATTTGAACTTTCACTTTTTTTTCTTTTTTTTTAAACTTTATTTATTTTTTTACTCTTTTTTATAGTTCCCATAGAGAAATATAACTAGCAATCATTTGATTGCTTATATCATAGACTCCAATGCACTTACATTGCAGTCTATGATGATTTTAGTGCTTTCCTATGGAGCCCTATTACCGGCAAGGGCTCCATAGGAAAGCCTATGCAGCAGCCTCCTGTCATTCGCTCCGGCTCCTCCGATCGCCACACGGGGGAGCCAGAGCAACACCGGAAGTGTGCACTTCCGGTGTTTGCCGCCTTTGGGTGCCACGGACAGGCTTGACCGAGGCACCCGAGGGGTTAAATGTCCGCGATCGGCATTAGCTGCGGGTGTCTACTAGTGGGAAAAGCAGGTCACCTGCGGCCATCATGCCCTCTCCATGCAGAAGCGGGTGCCATCTTTAAAGTGGAAGGGGTTAATAGTATGGGCATTTTTGGATTTGGCGATCCCTATGATGTTTATGTATTTATTTTTATTCTGGGGAAAGGGGAGTGATTTGATTTTTTGTATTTTTTTTATAAACCTTTTTTTAGGCCCCTATGGGCCTAACAACATTGCAATCGTCAGATTGCCAGATATATTTATTAATGGAATTAAATCCATTGATAATTAGAAGATCCAGTATATTCCAGTGCAGTGCTGCCACCTCCAGGTCTGCCTTGGAATATACCTGTGAAAGGCATCAGAGTCTCCAGCAAGCTGCAGCTTTTCAGAACGAATGAACGGCTCACCCCATTCCAGGCCCAGAAGCGCAGTGCTTCTGTGTTTCATGCTCTCAGAAGGGTTAAATGCCTGTGATTGCCGTTATCGCCAATCGCAGACATTAGCTTCGGGTGTCTGCTGTATGAAACAAGAGAAACCCGATGGCTGGAGCGGGAGCCATTTTTAAAGACCAGACTTTCACCGTACATGTACAGCGGAGGTCCAGAAAGGGTTAAGGAGACTTAGTGGCAATGCTCAATGGGAAAATAATGTGTAAAGAGGTATTTGTGCCCCCTTCTATATGCTAGTCTATACTGAAAATGTCAGACATTGACTCCTAGGGAGCCATTTCCAGAAGGTGGCACTTTCTCTGGGAGATATCTCTTTGCATATAATCCTATTGCAGATAAGCAGAGCCACATAGATACCACTTATCAACTGGTGTGTAAAGCCTGTATTAGACCTAGAGATCACACAGGCATTCCTTCCTGGCAATCGCCTGCTCGCTAGCGGAGGAGAACTTTGCTATAACAAGCAGCGATCTCCTCCACAGTATAGAGGGAGCAGTCGCTATTCCATCACTCGTACCTATGCTGTCTAGTTGTTTGCCAGCAGCAGCTCATGATTAGACAGCATTTGATCTGCCGCTGGCAAATCGTGATTTAGCATGCTGAAAGATCACGACTGTCTGATGAACAAGCATTTGCTTGAATTTCTTCCCTATTTTCTGCGAGCCCTAACTTTTTAATATTTTTGTTCACATGGCTGTATGAGGGCTTATTTTTTGCGGGACAAGTTGTACTTTCTAATGCTGCCATTAATTATGGCATAAAATGTAGTGGGAAGCAGTAAAAAAAATTACAAATAGGGGGAATTGGGAAAAAAATGCAATTCCTCCACAGTTTTATGGGTTTTGTTCCCACGGCGTTCCTTTTGCGGCAAAACTGACCCATGCCCTTTTTTCTCTGGGTCTTTGGAAAAAAATTTTTTTTTTTACTTTGTCATATTCCAACCCCCACAACTTTTTTTTAGTTACATCCACTGAGCTGTTTAGGGGCTCATTTTTTGTGGGACAATCCATAGTTTTTATTAATACCATTTTGGAGTGTGCTTGACTTTTTGATCACATTTTACTGCATTTTTTTGAGTAAGAGAAGTAGTGAAAAAATGGCAAATTGGCCATTTTGACCCTTTTCCCGTCACGCAATTCGCCGTATTGGAAATTTTTTTGGGTATTTTAAAAGTATAGGCGTTTTTGGTCGCGGTAATACCCATGATGTTTATATTTATTGTTATTTAGGTGTTTATTTTTTAATTATACGGAAAGGGGGGTGATTTAAACTTTTATATTTTTTTATATATTTATATTAGATATATATATTTTAACAGTTTTTTATTTTTTTGTGATCATTTTAAAGCTCATTTTTAAGCATATAGACAGTTTTTTAATTTTTCATTTTGAGCAATCAGGAATTTTAAAATGCAGTTTTAAAGCCCCACTTGCTCATTTCTTATCATGGCCTGCCATCTAGTGGCCAAAATAAGAATTGCAGATTGAAAGCTGTAAACCTCATCAGCGAGGTTTACAGCTTTCAAATCCAGTGCAGACACCCCGATTGGCCACACAGGGTGTCTGTACAACACCCGGAAGCGCACTCTTCTGGGTTTTACAGCTATTAGATGCAGCGATCTCGCTTGATCACGGCATCTAATGCCTTTATTTACCGCGATCGGCAGGTCTCTGCTGTTTAAAACAGCAGAGACTTGCCGGCCATGACACCTGCTGCACGTGGGAGCGGGCGTCATGTCCCTGCATCGCTCCAGTGCCGTACATGTACGGCGCTGTTAGCGAAAGGGTTAAGTAATAATTGTAGATACTGACTATGGGCTGTATTAGACCTGCAGATCTTGCAGGCGATTGTTGGGAGGGAAGCATTCCTTCCTGACAATCGCCTGCTCATTAATGGAGGAGCGAGCTGCAACAATCTCCTCCACCTTATGGGGAGGAGCGATCACTAATGCCATCGCTCGCCTTAATACAGAATCATTATTTACCGGCAGCAGAGCTTGATTAGACAGCAAAATTTGCTGCCAGCAAACAATGATTTTTAGGTATGCTGAAAAATTGTGATGAACAAGTGCCGCTGTTTACCCGATGAACAAGCGTTTTCTCGTTCATCAGGTAAACAGCGGCACTTTGAGGGCTGTATTATGTAGCCAGTGTTCCTTTGAACGCTTGTTAGTGATAGTGATCGGGCTGACTATCGGCCAATGTAATACAGCCCTATGTCTCCTAACTAAGAGATCACCACAGGAGTCTGCCCTCTAAGGTCCAGTTCTTAAAAAATTCAGCTACTGTTAGAAGACCCACAGGAGTATAGTTAATTATACAACCATCAGGACAATGGCTGTAATACATAGGCACAGCCAGGGGCGGACTGGGAACTTAAAGTGGTCCTGGAAAAAATACTAAAAGTGGTCCCGTTTTGTAGTTGGGTCCAAATTAATGGAAGGCAGGGCCTGCAATACCATATTGTGGCACATTATACCACCCAACAGAGCCAAATACCACAGTCCATCACAAAATACTGCCAGCAGCACAAAATACATCCCCAAAAACTTACACTGGCCGGCCGCGAGGAGGGCTTCGGCAGGCCCCTGGACATTGGCCCCCCAGGAAATCTCCCTGTAAGGTCTATGGCCAATCCGCCCCTGGGCACAGCCCTGTTCTGACAGTGGACAGCAATGCTGAGAGGCATGGGGAGGGTCCCCTTTGGCCGCACCAGAAGATTGCCCTCTGACCGGATGTGTACCTGTACCAGATCTAGGTAGACAGCCCAGGGGGCCGAGCGCCAGCGGTATAACTAGAAACTGCTGGGACCCACAGCATTTACTGGCTCCCTCTGAAGGGTGCACTTACTGTGTCAGGCACGTCCCCTGAGAGATATAATAAGTCACCATATATGCCCAATATACTGTGCAGGCAAGACCCCAAAATGAATTGTCTACAAAACAGACCCTAAAATGACCCTAGACCTCAAAATTAATTCAGATCCCACAACAGAACCCTAAATAAATTCGGACTGGTCTCCAGACCTCTGGCTAATTAAAAAAAAAAAAAGTTGAGACCTCAACTGGTGCCGTTCACCTTTGACCAGTAATGTCTTCCAGTGTCATGATGTTGTGTGCGCTGCCATATACAATATAGAGATGCTGACAGGCACCAAGACCCTGTTCACCACAGGGCCCCAAGATGAGGAGGACTCTGGAACCAGTAGCAGTAAGTAATACATATGGTGGCTGCTAAGGCAGTGTGGAAGGAAAGATCCCAGAGCTATCTGTCTACGATGGATGGATAGATAGATATGAGATAAATAGATACAGTGCCTTGCGAAAGTATTCGGCCCCCTGGAACTTTTCAACCTTTTGCCACATTTCAGGCTTCAAAACAAAAAGATATAACATTTTACATTTTTGGTGAAGAATCAACAACAAGTGGGTCACAATTGTGAAGTGGAACGAAATTTATTGGATCATTTAAACTTTTTTTGTAATAATGAAACTGAAAAGTGGGGCGTGAAAAATTATCGGCCCCCTTGCATTAATACTTTGTTGCTCCACCTTTTGCTGCGATTACAGCTGCGGTCTCTTGGGGTTTGTCTCTATCAGTTTTGAACATCTAGAGACTGAAATTCTTGCCCATTCTTCCTTGCAAAACAGCTGGAGCTCTTTGAGGTTGGATGGAGACGTTTGTGAACAGCAGTTTTCAGCTCTTTCGACATATTCTCCATTGGATTCAGGTCTGGACTTTGACTTGACCATTCTAAGACCTGGATACCTTTATTTTTGAACCATTCCATTGTAGATTTTGCTTTATGTTTGGGATCATTGTCTTGTTGGAAGATAAATCTCCGTCCTAGTCTCAGGTCTTTTGCAGACTCCAACAGGTTTTCATCCAGAATGGTCCTGTATTTGGCTCCATCCATCTTCCCATCAATTTTAACCATCTTCCCTGTCCCTGCTGATGAAAAGCAGGCCCAAACCATGATGCTGCCCCCACCATGTCTGACAGTGGGGATGGTGTGTTCAGGGTGATGAGCTGTGTTGTTTCATCTGAGCAGAGCACCTTCTTCCACATGTTTGGTGTCTCCCAGGGGCTTGTGGCAAACTGTAAACCAGACTTTTTATGGATATCTTTGAGAAATGGCTTTCTTCTTGCCACTCTTCCATAAAGGGCAGATTTGTGAAGTGTTGGACTGATTGTTGTCCTATGGACAGACTCTCCCACCTCAGCTGTAGATCTCTGCAGTTCATCCAGAGTGATCATGGGCCTCTTGGCTGCATCTCTGATCAGTCTTCTCCTTGTTTGAGATGAAAGTTTAGAGGGACGGCCGGGTCTTGGTAGATTTGCAGTGGTCTGATACTCCTTCCATTTCAATATGACGCTTGCACAGTGCTCCTTGGGATGTTTAAAGCTTGGGAAATCTTTTGGTATCCAAATCCGGCTTTAAACTTCTCCACAACAGTATCCCGGACCTGCCTGGTGTGTTCCTTGGTCTCCATGATGCAGAACCCTGAGACTATCACAGAGCAGGTGCATTTATACGGAGACTTGATTACACACAGGTGGATTCTATTTCTCTTCATCAGTCATTTAGGACAACATTGGATCATTCAGAGATCCTCAATCAACTTCTGGAGGGAGTTTTCTGAACTGAAACTAAATGGGCCGAATAATTTTGCACGCCCCACTTTTCAGTTTTATTATTACAAAAAAAGTTTAAATGATCCAAGAAATTTCGTTCCACTTCACAATTGTGACCCACTTGTTGTTGATTCTTCACCAAAAATTTAAAATGTTGTATCTTTTTGTTTGAAGCCTGAAATGTGGCAAAAGGTTGAAAAGTTCCAGGGGGCCGAATACTTTCACAAGGCACTGTATATAGATAGACATTAGATAGATTTTAGATTTTTCTGTTTTGCATTTACCTCAAAGTACTAAAAATATTACTAATATGCACTGAAAAGTAACCCGTGGCTCCAGAAGAAAGTACAGCTCGCTCCCCAAGTCTTTTCAAACACAAACTGAGAATGCTGAGGGGCAAAGAAAATTCTTTGGTTCTTTAAGATCAAACTGGGCCAAGTTTCGGAGGGGTTACATGAATGTATCTTGCGGTGGTTATAATAGAGGAGATCTGCTGCTGATCTGCATTGTGCTCTCACAGAGGAGCCGCTATTCCCAGGGCTGATGTCATTCCCGTCCCTCCTCCCTTACACAATCCACCACTCGTGACCACAGGAGCACATGAGAAGACATTGTTAAAAGCACATGACATAGGTGTAGACCACAGATGATTCAGGTGTGAGCTCAGCTGGCCTTGGAGCTTACAATCTACAGTAAGAAGAGACTCTGAACTTCAACCAGATCCCGGGAATATTACCTCCTACTAGAAAACAGGAACCGTCCATCAAAATCAGTGAGGGCTGCAGGTCAACCGCTGCTGAGATTGTAACATGAAGTTTCCAATGATCGCCCTGCTGTATATATTGCTTATAGGTTGGGGGGCCGCATTGTCAACACACGCTGTATTTCAAGGGGCCACAAAAAGGTTAATCAGCTTCCTTATTCAGTTCTATTGATAATCAGTAACACATTCCTGATTACACAGGGAGATGTGCTCACGATTATCGTACATCTTTCATCCTGATTAATATGCAAATCAGCCGACCAACAAGTCGACACGATTATACAGCCAGTTATCAGGAATGAGCGCTCCTATGAACATTTGTTCCCAGTAATTTACCTGAATATCGTGCAGTGTAAGGCCTCTTTCACACGACAGTATTTTTTGCGGGCTCCGATCCGCATTTTTCACATGAAAAATACGGACCCATTCATTTCTATGGGTCCGCAAAAAATAATGACAACACGCCGTGTGCTGTCCACATCCGTATGTCCGTTCCATAGCCCGCAAAAAAAAAATAGAACATTTCCTATTCTTGTCCGTATTGCAGACAAAGATAGGCATTGTTACAATGGATCCACAAATAATACGGATGCCATACTGACGTCATCCGTTTTTTTTGCGGATCCGCAATTTGCGGACCGCAAAACACAACGTTCGTGTGAAAGTAGCCTAAGTGGAACGTAGAGATTTCCTGATAAAAAATTATTTTTTACACGTTCCTGCAGCATGGCCCCTGAAACAGAAGATTTAGGCATCATTCACACGTGTGTTTTCGGTTCCGTATATTGCGGATCCGCAAAAAAAAACCGGATGACGTTCCGTATGTCATCCGTGTTTACGTTTTTTTTGTGGATCCATTGTAACAATGCCTATTCTTGTCAGCAAAACGGATAAGAATAGGACATGTTCTATCTTTTTTGCGGAACGGAAATACGGACATACGGAAACGGAATGCATATGGAGTACCTTCTGTTTTTTTTACGGACCCATTGAAATAAATGGTTCCGCATATGGTCCGCAAAAAAAAACGGAACAGACACGGAAACAAAATACGGTTGTGTGAATGAAGCCTTATACTTTCCTGCCCCCTGCCGCTCCCTCTGTCTCCATCTTCTGGTTCCGGCGCCGTTTACATCCGGCTGGCTATTGGCATAGTCACATGTACCCCTCTGGCTTCAGTGGTGATGTGACCACAAGCAGCGTTTCACCGCTGAAGTCATTTGCCGGAGAGGTGCTCCGGGACCGGAAGATGCAGCGAGAACAGCATGGAGCAGGAAAGTATGAATCTTTTATTTCAGGGACTGTGCTGCGAGAACTTGTTAAAACTCATTTTTACTGGGAGACCCCTTTAAGTGGTGACGTTTCCTTCCTGCCTCCTGTTCACAAATAAGCATTTTACTTCACTGCAGAGGACGGCGCTCGCTGGTTCTTACCGCCTCCTGCACCCCCAGATATACTGTAGGTGCCCTGCAATAACCAGTAAGGCCTTGTTCTCACCTCAGTTATTTGATCAGTCATTTCCATCAGTGATTGTCAGCCAAAACCAGGTGCAGATCTTTCTCTTATACCTGATCTCTGTGTAGCCTCCACTCCTGGTTTTGGTTCACAATAAGGCCCCATTCACACGACCATATATTTGCGGGCCTCATTACTGCAGACCCGCAAATATATGGGGGGGGGGGCGCCCAGCGTGTGTTCCGCACGCTCGGAACACACACCGGGCGGCCCCATTGAAAATGCCTATACTTGTCCGTGCATACGGACAAGTATACGACATGCTTCAAAAGAGAGCTATCTCCGTGCCGCGGCTCCCGGCCCCATTCACTTCTAGAAGTGAATGGGGCCGCATCTATGCCCGCATTTTTGCGGATAGATACGGCCCCATTCATACGGTCGTGTGAATGGGGCCTAACTGATGGAAATAACTGATCAAATAACTGATGTGTGAACAAGGCCTAAGCGTTTTCCCTGAAGGCCCACGGCCATTGTTTAGATCTGCATCTGATCTGCATTTTTGGTGGCTTGGATGCGGACCCATTCACTTCACAAACGCAAACACTTGGCTGGTATCCATGTTTTGCGGACTGCAAAACACAGCACAGTCGTGTATATGGAGCCCTACTAGTGGGGAAATCACTGATTGGTTAATTAATGACCAGTCCCTGTTTTGTCATTTAGCACATGTGGTTCAAACACTTTTTTATTTGTTGGACTACCAAAATAAATTTTGCAGCTTTTTATTACCTGACACATGGCTTTTTAATATATAGCTCATTATTTAAATATGCAAATTATTATAATTAGTTCTTTATATGTGTTGGATCGTTTTATTATAAAATATGCATGTTTCACATGAATGGGGTGATAATTGTAATGGTTTTAGTTGGTGGGTGTGGGCTTTTATCTTTTATGTATTTTATTATTATTTTTTATTTAAGTTGTTTTCTGCTACAAAAAGACCTTTGGGGGACATTGACTTTTTTTATTTTGCACATTTTCCTTTTTTTCCTTTTATTTGTATTTTATTTATTTTGTATTTATTAAATTTTGTTTTTTTATAATCATTTATTTTTTAAATATATTTTTGCCACATAATATGTCCCCCGATAGGTCATAAAAAGACCGTTGGGGCACAGTGAATAATTTTATTTTGCACTTTTTCATTTTTATTGTTTATCTTTTACTTTGAATTTTATTTCTTTATTGGTTTGCTAAAATTTTCTTTTCTTTTTTTTTTTAAATATATTTTTGCAGCACTGTATGTCCGCCAAGAGATCTTTTAAATACCTCTAGGGGACACAGACTTTTTTTTAAATATTATTTTGCCCTTTTTTTTCCCTTTTATTTGTATTTTTTTATTGTCATCCTGCAATTGTGTGGTGCTTTAGGCAGAAACACAGCTGATGGCACGATCAGCTGTGTTTCTGCCCAGCAGAACTGGGGCCACAAACTATGGCACTGGGGGCCGCATGCAGCCCACAGGTTGTTCACCACTGGTATACAGAATACCAAGATACGTCATATAATGGATCCCTTAAAGGGGTTGTCTCATCTCACAAGGATATGCCATCAATGACAGATGAGTAAGGTGAGGCCTGCACCTTTCTGCAGAATGGGATCCCCCAAAGTAAGCAGAGAGCAGCCACGCATGTGCAGCCACCCTCCATTGATTTCTATGGGACTGCCAAAAATATCCAAGTACTGGCTCGGCTATCTCCAGCCCCCACTATAGAAGTAAATGGAGCACACCCTCCATTCATCTCTATAGGGCTGCCGAAAATATCTACACAATGGCTTGACTTTTCAGTCTCATAGGAATGAATAGAGCAGTGACTGGCTTTCTGTCCTGGGTCAGTTGGAGGTCAGGGAGTTGGTCACATGACCCAGCTACAACTAAGAAGAGAGGGGATAACTCACAAATACATTCTCTGATGAGAAGATGACATTCACTACAGATTATATCATGCACCTTTCTAACAGATCAGAGAATAAAATTTTTTGCGGGAGTTCTTCTTTAAATGTATTTTACTGGGATTTTATCTGATCGACCAACACAAAGTAGCGAGTATGTGTGAAGTGAAAAGAAAATGATACATGGTTTTCAAAATTTGTAATAAATAAAGATCTGAAAAGTGCAGCATGTATTTGTATTAAGACCCCTTGTACTCTGATACCCCTAAATAAAATCCAGTGCGACCAACTGCCTTCAGAAGTCAGTGGGGTCTGGATGGCTGGTTCTGTTATGGGGCAGTAAGGTTGTCTCTATAGCTGAGTCTCCTATGGGGGTCACAGGACTGAAGCCAGAAACAATGTAATCTGAGAATGGGCATAGAAAAAATGCCCCATCACATCTTACACTCCTGTCCTTCTTTCCCATGGCCAAAAGTTGGGGGATATACATGTATGAGCCAACCCTCATCGTTGTGTGAGGTCAGTATTCCTCCAATTAGGGTACGTCCACACGTGTTGGATTTGGGTTTTTCTGCCCCCCCCCCAAGGGCCTGCTATAGTGGACGATTATCAGCCTAAGGGCTCATTCACACGGCCGTGGTTTGGTTCCGCATCTGAGCCGCTTATCTTGCGGCTCGGGTGCGGACCCATTCACTTCAATGGGGCCGCAAAAGATGCAGACAACACTCCGTGACCTAGACCATGTCCTATTCTTGTCCGTTTTGCGGATAAGTATAGGCATTTCTATAATGGACCGCCCATTCCGTTCCGCAAATTGCAGAAGGCACACGGGCGGCATCCATGTTTTGAGGATCCGCAATTTGCGGACCGCAAATCACGGCACGTTCGTGTGAACAAGCCCTAAAAGCCATCTCAAGGTCTTCAAGCAACAATCGATTTGCTGTGTTGTCAACTGGCGCTCATTAACTAAGGGTATCTTCACCCGCATAAGATTACAGGTTTTTTCCACACTTTTTTTTTTACGTAGTTTTCTTTTTTTAAAGTACTTTTTGATGTGTTTTTTAGGCCTTCCACTGATTTCAAGGAGAATTTCTTCTTGCAATCCACACCAAGAAAGATCATATTCCTTTTTTTCCCCCAAGGCAGATTATCATTCCACCAGCGGGAAAAAAAAAACAGTCTATATGAACCGCCCAATCTACCTCCCATTGTTTTCAATGAGAAACCTGTGCTGTAGTTCTATGAAGTGATTGTTTTTTTGTGGACTGATAAAGCGTATCAAGAAAACATATAGATAACATATGGTCCGTGGTAGTGGAATCCATAACGGAATTCTTAGATAACCTGAACTTTGTACGCAAAACAGAAGTTCACTCAACACTATTTCTGAATGTTGTTTCCTTTGTTACTATTTGTTTCTCTTTTTCTTTTTTTGTTGTTGTCATGCAGTCACATGAATACGCACCCCTGTGACCGTAGTGGTGTCATGTGGTTGTAACAAATGTGTCTGATGCCACAAAGTCAGTGATTTGGCCCCTGACACACAAATGAAAAAAGTATCATCTGTACAATAAATCAGACGACAGAGAAGACCTCACACCCCTGCACCATACCTCCCAACTTTTTGGACGGTCAAAGAGGGACACTTAGGCCTCGTTCCTTATCAGTGTCATGTCCATGAAAAAAAGCATAAGTGCAGGTCTCTGTCAAGGATCCGTGGTTGGTCCGTGTGTCCGTTTTTACCATCCGTGTGTCATCCGTAATTCACGGACGTTGCTCAGCTGAAAATTAATTTCCAGAGATTCTCCTATTAGTCTTCAGAGAAAAACGGATGCAACACGGATGTGTGTCGGTGATTTTCATGGACCCATAGACTTCAATGAGCGTGCCAGGTCCGCATCATGGCTCAAAGTAGTGCATGTCCCCGTGATTTTTTTACTGACTCACGGTCAGTACAATAAATACTCATATGTGAACAGACACATTTAAATCAATGGGTATGTGTGCTGTCTGTGGAAAATGCACACGTGAAAAACGGAAATGTGAACGAGGCTTTGTGGATCATTGTATATAAGTCAACTTTTCCGGCATATCTAGACACTCTAAGGGTCCATTCACACGGACGTATATTTGCGGGTCCGCATTATTGCGGAACCGCAAATATATACGGGGGCCGCCCGGCGTGTGTTCCGCAGCGCTCGGAACACACGCTGGGCGGCCCCATTGAAAATGCCTGTACTTGTCCATGCGTACGGACAAGTATAGGACATGCTTCAAATGAGCCGTGGCACGGAGCTAGCACCACAGAGGTGAATGGGGCCGCATCTATTCCACAATTTTGTGTGGTTGTGTGAATGGGGCCTTATAGTTTTCTTAGCGCACATGAATATATAAACTTGTGAACTAATGAAATAATATACAAAGTGGGCAGTGGCGTACATAGAGTAGTAAGGGCCCCATATCAAGTATCAGACCAGGCCCCCCACACAGGACAGAAGGGTTTCTGCCTAAACCCCTTTCAATGACCCTTGGGCCATTTTTCGACTGCTTCATTTGCTAAAAGTTGTTCCTTTAGTGCAGGGATGCCCAACCTGAGGCTCTCTATCTCTTGCAAAACTACAACTCCCAGCATGCCCAGACTGCCTACAGCTATCAGCCTACAGCAGGGCATGGTGGGAGTTGTAGATTTACAACAGCTGGAGGGCCGAAGGTTGAGCATCCCTGCTTTAGAGGGTAGAGTCCTGACCAAGTTTTCGCCTCTAGTAGAAGAGGAGATAATCCCAACTAAGACTGGGCCCCTCTTGCCCTGCGCCCCATAGCAGTCGCATGTTCTGCCGCTATGGTAGTTACGTCCCTGAAGGTGGGGTCAAATATACGGAAATGAACCAGACAAACGCTTTCTGGATTAATATTGTAAATGTAACAATGCAAATCTATACCTCAGATCAAAAAGATGGACATTTAAGGAGAATAGAGGGACAGAGAGACTTGGGTCCAAAAGAGGAACCATTGTGAGGTCTGCTGCACTGTATATACTGGATCAGACCTTGTATGAATACAACCTTGGATATGTCATAAATCACTTCCACAAAATTTAGGCTACTTTCACACTAGCATTTACATTTTCCAGTATTGAGATCCATCATAGGTTCTCAATTCCCGGAGAAAAACGCTTCCATTTTGTCCCCATTCATTATCAATGGGGACAAAACGTAACTGAACAGAACGCAGTGCTCCAAAATGTATTCTGTTCCGTTCTCATACCGGAGAGCAGCATGCTGCAGTTTTCTTTCCGTCCCGGGACGGATCCGTCATGCCCCACAATGCAAGTCAATGGGGACAGATCCGTTTTGTCTAACACAATCTGACAATAGAAAACGGATCCGTCCCCCATTGACTTTCAGTGGAGTTCATGACGGATCCGTCTTGGCTATGTTACAGATAATACAACCGGATCCGTTCATAACAGATGCAGACGGTTGTATTATCAGTAACGGAAGCGTTTTTGCTGAACCCTGCCGGATCCAGCAAAAACACTAGTGTGAAAGTAGCCTTAGCCTTGTTCCCCCTCAGAGTGAGAACCCAGCCTTAAAAATCTGCTGCTCATTGAGAGTTGACTCGCCCTTTGTACCTGCGGGGAAGTGGGCGGATGGAGGAAGCATGTGACTGCTGAGTCAAGGGGATGGTCATGTGTGATCCAGAGGCTTTATTATTGCTGCAGACCCTGGAGAAGCAGTCGCATCATGGGGTTAGGGCTATTCACTTCCAAGACCTTCCTTGTCCTCCTCAGCTTGGTCTTTTTGGTAAGTGTGTTAATGTTTTTCACGATAGTGTGTATCTATTTATATAATATGGATATGTAGCAGAGCTGACTTTGTCATTTGACACAATTCAGTCCTATATCAGAATGTGTTATAGGACTGTAGACAAAAACTGTTACATTATAGTAACTCAGGGTGTTATCCCTGTACACACAAAGAACAGTGACATGACAATTGCTACGTATCTACAGACAACAGTTGCTATACAGATATAGCAGAGCTGAGTTTGTCAGAGTATTTTATACTTTAGACAGTGATGCACTCCATACCTACATAGATGCACAGAACCCTCTTCAGCTCTGCTTCATCTGTATACACTTTTATGTTCTATAGGTCTGTACACTGATGAATTGTGTGTCAGGGTTGAGTTTTTGGACGAGCTTTTCGATAGGGAACCATAGGGCGACTTTATCGTTGGGCAGTTCAGGTTATCACAAATGTGCCTGTTGTTATTACTTGAGTCTGCTGGAAAGTTCCCGCTGCCCCTGTAGGTAAGGCCTAGTTCACACAGTCTGTTTGGTCAGTGATTTTTATTTATTTATTTTATTTATTGTCAGTGATTGCAAGTGTAAACACAGAACAGGTGCGGATCTTTCCATTATACCAGGGGCGTAGCTATAGGGGAAGCAGCTGCTTTAGGGCCCCAACTCAGAAGGGGCCCACCCAGGAGCAGGACTAAAAGATTTTATTGTCTGGGCCCCCTCAACAGTATTATGCAGAGACACTGTAGGAAACGGACGGAGCGGCTGCCTGGGCCTTGTCTAAGAGAGCGACCTTGACTAGCCAAAGGAGTGGGGGTTGCGAAGAAGTTGCTTGGGTGGGGCCCCGCTCAAAAATTTGCTGTGGGGCCCAGTCCTTTCTAGCTAAGCCACTGCGTTATACCTTTTGTCTGTGGAGGCTCCAATTCTGGTTTTGCCTCACAATCGCTGACCAAACACTGACTGTGTGTGAAAGCGACCTTATAGTGCAGTTAAAGGGGTATTCCGATCATGCAAACCTACAGCACAGTTATCTCCATGCTTGCGTTCTCGACTGGCTGCTCCGTTTATTTTGGGAGGCTCCACGGGGTACAGGGTCCTGGGGGACTCCTACTTATCTAATGGGTATGCCCTATCCTTTACATAACCGGAATACCCCTTTAAACTTTTAGCTGTCCGATCAGTAAGGCTTTATTCACACGTCCTGATAATGTGTCCGCAAAATTGCGGAACGGGTGTGGACCCATACATTTTCAATGGGGCCACAAAAGATACTGTGTGCCGTCCGCATCCGCACTTCCGGTCCGCGGCTCCGCAAAAAAAAATAGAACATCTCCTATTCTTGTCCACAGCCACGGACAAGAATAGGCATTTCTATTATAGAGCCGGCCATGTGCGGTCCGCAAAATGCAGACCGCACATGGCCAGTGTCCGTGTTTTGCGGGTCCGCGATTTGCGGAACCGCAAAACACTTGCGGACGTGTGAATGGAGGTCAATTTTCGGCGGATACAAAAGGAATGAGAAATATAAAGGATGGACTTATACTTCTCCTTCCTGATGGATCCACTTCTGGCTTTGGCTGAAAATCCGGCAGGAAAATGTGACTCAAAACCTCCTCCAAAAAAAAAAGTGTGAACCTACCGTTAAAGTTTCAGCTGCCTCCATGGGTAATAACGGCGTTGAACCCATCGCTGGGTTACTGTCTGTACTGTAAACACGAGAAAGTTGCATGAAGGCGCGGCATGTGATTCCTGCCTAGGATTGTGAAATCGCCGGCTGCAGAAGGCTATTTGTGATGCATAAGGCTATTCATCTTTCCTGTGGTGATCACGAGCCGGTCCAGCCACATTCCCGTATCTTATGTATGTCTCCTCTTTGCTCTTCTTTTGGCCTTTTTTTTAATTTTTTTTTTTTTTATGTTTAAAGGGGCTTCTAAGACCTGATTTTTTGATAACCCATTATTATTAAGCTCCCTGCACAAACAATAGCTGGCGTTCAGCTTTTCATCCCAACCCCGCTCCCCTCCCCCCATCCATCCACAGACTTGGCCGGGTGAGCTCACATATGTTTTCATTGGGGAGAGGGGAGTCAGTCACTGCCAGACTCTGCTGGCAACAGCTTATCTCCGGCAGGAACAAAGGATCGGGCATGCTGAAATTCTTCCTCCTTCTGACTTCGGATTAGGGTCAGGACACCCCTATAATCACATAAGATTCCAGTGGGAACATCCAAATATCTTGTCTGGTCAGTTTGGACACCTTTAGGCTCCATTCACGCGTCCGTATTTTGTATCCGCATCCTCGGACAATTAGGTTTCATGTGTGCACATCCTGGAAAACGGTCCGTTTTTCCAGGACATCTGTTCCGTCTTTCTGTAAAAAACGGAAAGGATGTATCCATATGTCATCCGTTTTTTGCGGATCCGCAAAAAACGGAAGGATGAATAACATCCTTTTTTTTTTTTTTTTTTCACCCCTCCTGAAACGGAATCCGCAAATACGGATGACATGCGGATGCCTTTCCGCATGTCTTCCGCGTTTTTTGCGGATCCATAGACTTTCATTGTGCTACGGACCGCAATTTGGGAGAGAAGTAGGACAGGAAGATTTCTGTTTGCGGATGCGCAAAACGTAACGGAACAGATTAACGGATGCGGACAACATACGGTGCAATGTCCGCAGATTATCAGGACCCATTGAAATGAATGGATCCGCAAAAACCGTCCGCAATTGCGGAACGGATGCGGATAGATTGCGGATGTTTTAAACTGACGTGTGAATGGGGCCTTATGCAGATAGGATGCGGATCCATTCATTTCAATGGGTCCCGAAAAAATGCAGACAGTACACGGTGTGCTGTCCGCATCCGTGTATCCGTTCCGACTGTCCGCATAAAGAAATCCTCCTGTCTGACTTCTAACCCGATTTTGCGGTCCGTAGCTCAATACAAGTCTATGGAACCTCCAAAAATGCGGAAGACATGCGGAAAGGCATCCGCATTTGCGGATTCCGTTCCAGGAGGGTAGAAAATTTATTTTATTTTTTTTCCTCCTTTCCGGTTTTTGCGGAAAAACGGAACGGATGTGCTTGAAAAACTGAGTTTTTTGCGGAACAACGGATCTGCAAAAAACTGACCATTTCTAGGATGTGCACAAATACGGACATGTGAATGAAGCCTTAGGCTAGGCCATCAATATTTGACTGCTGGAGGTCCAATTTAGACCCCACGATCCGCGCCATGAGAGGGTTGTGTTTGATTGCGGTACTGCAGCTCTATGAACTTGACCCTAAAATGGGTGTCCGAGATAAAGAAAGGATAGTCAGCCCCATTGGGTACATATGTAAACGGTGACAATCTCTGTACAACGCTGTAGTATATGTTGGCACTGTGCAGGGTCCATATATTTAGTACCAAGAATTGATTCCCCTCCTTCGTAGTGTGGAAACGGTATTTTGTAAAATCCCATTCACTTGAATTCACTTTTATTGCTGGTGTGTTTTAAGGTCGGCTTCACATCTGCGCTTTGAATTCCGACAGTATGTTCTGGCAGAGGAATAGGCTGCCGGAATTCAGTGTATCTGACATACATGCCGGCTTTCGGACGGACCAAAAAAATAAAATGCTACACGCAGCATTTTTTTGTATGGCCGAAAGCAGGCACATATGTCAGAAAGCGTCCGGTTCCCCGCCGGATCCCATTACAGTGAATGAGGATACAGTGAACTCCGACAGTCTGTTCCGCCGCCGGAATTCAAACGTAGATGTGAACCCAGCCTAAATGTGATCCAAGGCCTCATGCACACAACCGTTAGTGTTTTGGTACGCAAATCGCAGATCCACAAAAAACGGATACTGTCTGTTGCATCTGGTTTTTTTTTTTTTTTGTTTTTTTTTTTTTTTTGCGGATTCATTGACTCTAAGGGGACGTTCATACAAAGCAGCAGGTTTTACAGCAGAATTTTGGCACGGACAGTCTCGCTGAAACTCCGCCGTCACCTGCGTCCCTTCTGCCTTCAATACATCCTCAGCGCTGAGTATCTTGGAGTGTCTGCTTAGGGCCAGTTCAAAATAAGATTTTTGGAGCATTTCCACCTCAAAATCAGCGCCAAAAAAAAGTCTCAAAACGGCCTCACAATTTAATGGGAACATTCGCTTTTTTTTTCCCATGTGGAGAAAAAGAAGCAGCATGCCCGATCTTGGGGTGGAATCCACACCGAATCTCCCACCAAAATGAATGGGAAGTATGTAAAAAAAAACAAACAAAAAAAAAACCCCTCTAATGTCAATGTGGTTTTTGCACGTTTTCTAGATGGTTTTGGTCAGCACCAAAAATCACAAGATGAAAATGCAATTTTGTTTTGAAATAAACACCCATTGGTTATAAAAAATAAATAAATAAAAAGCAATGTTAAAAACAAAAAGCGCTGAAAAAAAACACATGGATTCATAATCGGTTGTGTGCACGTACCCTTATAGCCAAGAAGGGCTTCTTCTCGGAGAAGCCGCAGCATTAAGCCATCACTACACAATCCTCAGGATGCCTCCCATGGAGGAAGCTGAAAGGGCGTGACCGCTGGTGAGTTTCCAGCAAAATTTCGGCGCGGCTGTCCGAACCAAAATTCCGCTGTATAGTCATTTTGTGAACGACTTTATAGTGCAGGATGAACTTTCTGTGATGCATTACCATACTGACATGGATTCTAGGTGACCCAAACTCTCATCCAGCAGAATGTAATCATGGTGGTCTGCAGGAGGAGAAATGAACATCTACACAATAGGTATACAGTACTACAGTGGGGTTGGCTTTAGTGTAACAACTGATTGTGTGAACACGGACCCTAAAGTCTGCGTACCGTAACCAGGTTTAGGAGAGGCCTGCCGTGTACCCGGGTATCGGGTGACTGGGGAACTAGTAAAATATAGTTCGTATTGAACGGTACAAAGTCCACAACACGTCACACGCGATGGGAAAGCGTGAACTTTGAGATGTCGCTTGTATCTACACAATCATGTGATGCACATGGTGCAAGATAAAAATTTATTGCCGCAATATAGTTCCCTATGAGGGATCTTCACTTAGTGATAGCAGCAGGATGCAGGCGAGGGGAGGGAAGCAAAGGTTCTCATCCGCACACCTGCTTTTTAGAGGTGGGGCCCATCTGGACCATGCTAGCAGAACCAGCACCTTCTAATTACACAACCCAAAATACTGATATCGCAAGTCATGTCACAAGAGGTATTAGGTGATTTTTTTTTTTTTTTTTTTGTGCTGAAATGTCAACTAAGGCCTCATCCACATTTCCAGTAACACATCCGTGGAAAAAAAAGCATATGTGCTTCATCCGTGAAGGATCCGTGGTTTGTCTGTGTGTCAGTTTTTACCATCCATGTGTCATCCATATTTCACACACGTTGCTCAGCTGAAAATTAATTTTCGAAGTATCTCCTATCAGTCTTCAGTGATAAATGGATGCCATGCGTGGTGTGTTCACGATTTTCACAGACCCATAGACTTTTATGGATCAAAGTAGTACGTGTCCGTGATTTATTTATTTTATAACTGACCCACGGTCATTAAAGAAGAACTCCCGCAAAAATTTTTATTCTCTGACCTGTTAGAAAGCTGCATGATATAATCTATAGTGAATGTCATCTTCTTATCAAAACCTCTCTTCTTATTGTAGCTGGGTCATGTGACCAACTCCCTGACCTCCAACTGACCCAGGACAGGAAGCCAGTAACTGCTCTATTCATTCCTATGAGAGTGAGGCTGCCATAGGAATGCACAGAGAAATAGACTTCCTGTCCACACATAAGGTGCTGTGTGAGTTGGGAAGTCTGATTCCTGGTCACATGACACAGATAAGAAACTTCAGGATGATACAAGTCAAGAATTCAGACACTGGTAAGAAAATGATATTCACTACAGATTACATCGTGTACATTTCTAGCAGGACATGGAATAAAAATTTTTTGTGGGAGTTCTTTAAAAAAAATACTGATGCGTGAACAGACGCATTTAAATCAATGGGTATGTGTGCTGTCCATGGAAAATGCAGACAGCACACGTCAGTGAAAAACAGAAATGTGAACGAGGCCTAAGGCTGATGGTACCATTTAGAGTACCTTACAAGTGCCAGTCAGCATCCCCATAACAGTGCTTGAGTAAAGCGTCTGTGTCACCATGAGCGGGAACAGCATTTTACAAGAGCGGGAACCAGTATCAATAGGGCCAAACAGGAGCAGCAAACGTATTTTCTTTCCGTGTCCATTCTATGTTGTGTTTTGTTTTTTTGCGGACCGTATCCGGAACCATTCATTTCAATGGGTCTGCAAAAAAAAAAAAAAAAAAAAAAAAAGTTACTCCGTGTGCATTCCGTTTCCATATGTCCTTACTCTGAACAATATTTCCCTTAAAGGAATCACATTTCTCTGTCAGAATTCAGTCACTGAATTTTTCAATTTGGGGGCGGGGGCTGGGGGGGGGGGGGACGACGACTATCTAGCTATTCCTGATATACATGTTACAGCGCCCCCTGGTGTTCTTTTGGTCTCCCAGTATGGGGAAGATTTATCATCTCCCTATGGCTGTTTATGGGCATTATAAAACCACAAATCCGGTTTTGCAACTTTATAAACGCCATTGCGACGAGTCTAGTTACAACAGGGCTTCTTACTCCACCCACAATAGTTTCCAGATAGGGGGACATATAGCAAGGGTGGTGTGTGGGTATGTATGTAACACTAGGGGGCGCCATAACAATTGTGTAACCAGTATCTGTTTTTAAATGCTACAAAAAGAGAGAAACTTTAATATTCAATTGTGGGGAAAAGCCCTTTTATAATATAAACCTATACTTTTAGCCAAAGAGCAAAAATTGAAGGCGGTGTAACCTCTTTCAGGTTACTACCCAAAACTGCAGTAAAAAATGGCCATCCAGAGGCGGTATTACAGGGCGTACACACGAGACATCAGGCCTTGGGCCTTCACCTTCCACTATGATGGTAGAGGTGACTACCAGTGTGTGACTCTCCACTGCAATCTAAGGGAGTCATTGTAGAACAGGGGTCAGCAACTACCCGTATTTCAGATGTTGTGAAACTACAATTCCCAGCATGCACACTTGCTCAGCTGTTCTTGAAACTCTGATAGAGAATGGAGCATGCTGGGAGTTGTAGTTTGACAACAGCTGTTGCACCAAAGGTTGCTGACTACTTTTCTAGAGGCTAATGAATGTAATAGGGCGTATGTGATATTTTACTCAGGGGCCTACAACATTATTACAGGGGTTTTCTGGTGGTTTTATATTGATGATCTATCCTCAGGATAACTAATCAATCTCAGATTGATGGGGATTAGGGATGAGCAAATTTCATATTTTGAAGTTCGTTTTCGGTTCTGGTTGGGGTATAAGCTGAATTGCATTATGGATTCCGTTACCATGGACCATAATGCAATTCTATGACGGAAGGCATTCCATTATTCATTCCGTCACAATAAAAGTCTATGGGCTGCAAAATGGATCCGTCCTGTTTACGTAACGCAAACCGGATGTATATACCGCAACCCAAACCCGAACTTCAAATATGAAAGTTGCTCATCCCTAATGGGGATCCAACTATCGGCACTCCCACCAATCAGCTGTTTGAGGAGCCTACCAAGCACAGCGCCATACATTGTATAGTGGCTGTGCTTGGTATTGCAGCTTAGCCTCGCTCGTCAGGATAGGCCATCAATATCAAAATCTCAGACTACACCTTTAATCTGGATCTATCCAAAGGGAGGGCCTTCTTAAAGGGAGGGCCTTCTTAAAGGGAGGGCCTTCTTAAAGGGAGGGCCTTCTTAAAGGGAGGGCCTTCTTAAAGGGAGGGCCTTCTTAAAGGGAGGGCCTTCTTAAAGGGAGGGCCTTCTTAAAGGGAGGGCCTTCTTAAAGGGAGGGCCTTCACATGGCATATAGGGGGAAATTAAAAATCGTCTAAAGGTTCTCATTCATCCAGGTCATGGTATATCAGCAGTAATAAGTCAGAGATATTTGGTTAGTCATCCGACTGGCTTTCTCAATTAGAAAACCCAGTCTACGTTGTATTTGTGTATGTGGATTTAATCCATTCCATGTCTTGCATATCTTATTACCCTGTACCCTCTTTTGCAGGCGGCTGCGGCAGCGCTGGGCTATGTCGGCATCAACATCATTGTCACCTACAAGCAATATGAGGACTTCCTAAAGAATGCCTTTGTTATGCTCCCCGCCATCATCATCCTGGCTGTGGCTGTGCTCATGTTCATCATTGGGCTGCTGGGATGCATCTCGTCCATACAGGAGTCCTGCTGCGGCCTTGGATGTGTAAGTAATTCAGAAACAATCTACATCATGAAGCCTTGCAATGAGAAGCTGGATTCCATCCTGTCCCACCATCCTTGGAAGATGTGGTGGGAGGGAGATAGTCCTAATACGCAGGGTGACCCAGTGACTCTCCTATATAGGTACATGGACACTATAATGCAACTTGGTTTCATGTGACAACCAATAATGCTAAAACAGCATCTACAGGTTTGTCGCTCTGATTTCTAGATTACAAGGCCTATCAGAAAACTTAGAGGGGTCCCTAGCCACTAAAATTGTCTGGATGACCTGGCGTGCCTGTGCAATTCATGAACAGCCCATTGATTTCAATCAGAAATCCATGTAATACTTTCTTTGTCCTGTGGTGGCGCTGCAAGGAAATTAAACACTTGGCAAAGATCACTGCCGATCGCTGGGACCCAGACGTATAACATTTCCTGTTTCCTTATTTTCCAGTTCATCACCCTGATCTCCATCATATTTGCTGCAGGAGTGGTCTCCCTGGTCTTAGGACTTGTGTACAAGGATAAGGTGAGCTGTGAATGTTGTAAAGAGCCATTTTGCAAAATGATTAGAGGACAGCTGCAGTCATGATTAATATTAGAGTTCCTCTAGGTAGGAACTAAGAAGAGTTCTTTATATTCAATTCCATTATACCTGATTCCGTAGTCCCTTTATCCTGAGAGGAGTTTTCCCCTTTGTGGTTGTCGCCCCCTGCTGGTAATTGTTGTTATGGTATTCTTGAAGATTTAAACCTGGGCAACAAAGCCTGTATTACACCTGCCGATATTTCGTAAGCATTCGTAGTAATGCTTGTTATTGACCATCTGTCAGTGTAATACTGCCGCCAATTGCCAAATCTTTTGACATGTTAAAAAAAAAAAAAAAAAAAATCATTGTTTGAAGGTGTCTAATCATGATCTGCTGCCGACAAACATTGATTCAGTATAGGGAAGAGCGATGGTGTAACGATCACTTCTCACTATACTGAGGAGGAGATCACTGCGTGTAATAGCAGCAGTCTCCTCCACTAGTGAGCAGACAATGGTCGAAAAGGAACACTTCCTTCCTGACAATCGCCTGTTAAATCGGGCTGTCTAATACAAGGGTGCCATTTTTAGACAGTTTGTCTTGGCCTGTGATAATGAATATCGCAGTTCCTTGTAGGACATAAGGACAGGGTTGTCCTAACAGGACAACTTCTAATTTCAGACCAGTCTGACCAAGCAGACTCTCAGCTGGGCAAGAGCCTGGCCCGAGGCGGTTCTTCTCAGCTGGGCGGAAGTCTAGTCTGGGGCTTCTTCTCAGCTGGGCGCTGGAGCCTGGTTAGGTGGGAGGTTCCTCTCAGCTGGCCGCTGGAGCCTGGTTAGGTGGGAGGTTCCTCTCAGCTGGCCGCTGGAGCCTGGTTAGGTGGGAGGTTCCTCTCAGCTGGCCGCTGGAGCCTGGTTAGGTGGGAGGTTCCTCTCAGCTGGCCGCTGGAGCCTGGTTAGGTGGGAGGTTCCTCTCAGCTGGCCGCTGGAGCCTGGTTAGGTGGGAGGTTCCTCTCAGCTGGCCGCTGGAGCCTGGTTAGGTGGGGGGTTCCTCTCAGCTGGCCGCTGGAGCCTGGTTAGGTGGGAGGTTCCTCTCCGCTGGGCAGAAGCCTGTATACCATTTTGGGTTGACCCACAGACAATCTTAATATTTTCCTTTTTTGTACATTTTTCTTTTAGATCGATCCTTTACTTGAGAAAAACATGAACTTTTTATTTGAAAAATATGATGGAAAGAATGTAGAAAGTTCCGCCATTGACTTCATCCAGCAAGAGGTACTGTGAGAAGTGGGAGTTGAACCCCCATATTCTTCTCTGTATATGAGCTGTGTAGATCATGTAGAAAATGCTTAATCTATAATAAGGGATTGTACACCTAAGTGGATGATACCAGGTTGTACCTGCCACTGTTCATTGCAAAGTCTCTGTTAGGACTCAGGATGCCGAAGCCCTAAATTACTGATATCATTTGTATTGATCTCCTCTGGAGATCCAACAGGTGGGTATTTAGGGCAGGGTTACCCTCATTGCAAAGCATTGGGACTGTATGCAGACTTTCCCTGCCACACTGGAAGATGTGTTAGTAGGAGGAGAGGTATGTGACTCAAAACTCGCGATCCCCAGTAACCAAGATGGCGTGTGAATTTTACATCTAGATGGATGGACGCTATAACGAGAACTTGATTTCTCATGACAACCCGTGTGGCTACTGCAGCATCTATAAAGTTGTCACTTTGATTCCATGTCTTCTTAATTGGGGTTTCTGGTTTACAAAACCAATTCAGAAATTCTAACTTAAAGAAGAACTCCCGCAAAAAATTGTATTCCATGTGCTGCTAGAAATGTACACGATGTAATCTGTAGTGAATGTCATTTTCTTACCAGTGTCTGTATTTGTGAGTTATATCTCCCTGATGTTTCTCATCTGTGTCATGTGACCAGCAATCAGACTCGCCAGATAACACAGCATCTTCTGTGTGGACAGAAAGTCTATTTCTCTATGTATTCCTATGGGAGCCTCACTCTTAGGGTCCATTCACACGTCCGCAGAATGTGCCCGCATCCGTTCCGCAAAATAGCGGACCGGGTGCGGACCCATTCATTTTCAATGCGGACGGCACACATTGTGTCGTCCGCATCCGCACTTCCGTTCCGCGGCCCCGCAAAATTATAGAACATGTCCTATTCTTGTCCGGAGCCACGGACAAGAAAAGGCATCTCTATAATAGAGCCGGCCATGTGCGGTCCGCAAATGCGGAACGCACATGGTCGGTGCCCGTGTTTTGCGGATCTGCAATTTGCGGACCGCAAAACACTCACGGACGGAATGAATAGAGCAGTAATTGGCTTCCTGTCAGTTGGAGGTCGGGGAGTTGGTCACATGACCCAGCTACAATTAGAAGAGAGGGGATAACTCACAAATAGTCTCTGATAAGAAAATGACAATCACTACAGATTACATCATGCACCTTTCTAACAGGTCAGAGAAAAAAATTTTTTGCGGGAGTTCTTCTTTAATAGAAGGTGTTCCCTGACCTACTAGGAAGAGCAAAGAATTGCTTTCTCTGGAGGGCCTGGCATGTCTGCCTAATACATGGACAACCTGCTGAGTGCAATGAGAAATAAATAATAATATTCTGCAGTGCTTTACAAATTCATAGAGTTCATGTACAAAACAAAAGACATCACAACGTAACTGGCTAATATATAACTAGGAGTGAGGGCCCCGCTCGCAAGAGCTTACAATCTATGAGGAAATGTAATCCAATTCCTTTTTTTTTTTTTCTTGTAATTCTCTTCTCCTGTGGTGGTGCTGCAGGCAGATGAAACATTTGATCAAAAACCAACAATCCAACATCACTCTGCAAACACAAATAATAAAGTAAATACAATAGTGCCATACTCAATATAGAAAATGTACTAATGCTACGTTAGAAATCTGACATTCTTGGGGAAATACATCTTGTACACAATCATTTCTGCCTGTCCGCCAACGACAAGGCGATCTCTTTAGGACAGTACCCTACTCTAAATACTACCTCCACTGGTGCCATACTGGCCTCCATTAAATTCAGAGAATGCAGGTTCCACATGCATGCCGAGCACACACTGTATTTTATCTCTCCTGGTGCCAAATGGCCTCCAATAAATGCAGGGAGGGCAGGCTACAGCTTTATACTTGTACTAATTAAAAACCGCTGACTCCACTGGTCGTGCGCTCCTAACTAACCTGTCTGTCCCATAGCTGTTTTTAATTAGTACAAGTATAAAGCTGTAGCCTGCCCTCCCTGCATTTATTGGAGGCCATTTGGCACCAGGAGAGATAAAATACAGTGTGTGCTCGGCATGCATGTGGAACCTGCATTCTCTGAATTTAATGGAGGCCAGTATGGCACCAGTGGAGGTAGTATTTAGTGTAGGTTCCTGATCTAAAGAGATCGCCTTGTCAGTGGTGGACAGGCAGAAATGATTGTGTACAAAATGAATTTGCCAAGAATCTCACATTTTATAACATAGCATTAGTGTTAGTACACTTTCTATAGTATAGCACTATTGTATTCACTTTATTTGTGTTTGCAGAGTGATGTTGTATTGTGTTTTTGCCTTTGTGCTTTCAGCCATGACAACGTGCACTGGCTCACTGGGATGTGCTGACTGACCCCCATTTCATTCTTTGCACTTGGCATAGATCACTGCTGATCGCTGTGTCCTGTGATTTAAAGGGGAAGTGTAATATGACATTATGGAATAGTTGACCATCAAGTTGAGTCTTACCCCCCCCCCCCCCCTGTATGATTTCCCTGTGCCTTAAGTTTTGATAGGGGGTATATTCTTGATGCTTCCCCTTTCTGTAAGAGTCAGACCGTTCAAGTCAATCGGGGTCCTCATTATCAATTCTGTGGTCATCTGTAATGTGGGGAAAAACATTATAAATTGGTGTGTAGCGTGGGATGATGGAGGTAAAGCATGTATGCTTGGGATGTCCGGTCTAGCTTCTGGCTGCTGTTCCTAGGCCCTGGATGTAAAGGAGGGTCCCGGGGTCCAATATATATATATATATATATATATATATATATATATATATATATATATATATCCTGAATTTCTTCTGTCTCTATAGTTGCAGTGCTGTGGGATAGAGAATTACACCAGCTGGGAAAACACAACATGGTTCCGGTCCAATCAGTCCGTGCCGGTGAGCTGTTGTAAGAGGAACGAGACGGACTGTCAGGGCAAACTGGACGCCCTCAACAAGATCAACACCGAGGTAGGGTGGTGGTCCTCTGCAATGTACTCATGGGGTCCAGTGACTTCATGGTCTGTAAAATGGTTTTAGACAAAATACGATCCTGGTCACAAATGATGGTCTGGCCCCTTGGGCCTGGCATGGACGAATGCATGGAAAGGGAAAATATCTAGAAACATGCTTAAAGGGAACCGGTCATCAACTTTATGGTGACCTCACTGAGGGCAGTATAAAATAGTGACAAAATGCTGATTTCAGCGGTGTGTCATTCATGAGCTAAAAGTGATTGCCGAGAACCAGAATCATAATCATTGCAGCCCAGGCCTTGAAAAGAGTCAAATCTACCTGACAAGAGTCCTGGTTATTCCTAATCTCCTGCTGATGATTGGCGGATCTTTTCTAGAGAGAAAGGGAGAAAACTAAGTAGAAGCCTGTCAGTCATCATCAGGTGGGCGGGGAGAGCAAGAATTCATGAATAACCAGGACTCTTCTCATGAAGATTTGACTCTTTTTCCAGGCCCAGTCTGTAATGTTTGTGATATCGGTTCTCGGCAACCACTTACTTTTAACTTATAAATTACAAACCGCTGAAATCACCTCACCTGTCTCTACTTTATTCTGCCGTTAGTATGGGTAGCATAAAGGTGATGACAGGTTCCCTTTAATTCAAAAGCAAGAGATAACGGGCTACTGCACTCAGTAACCTAAATTATGGTGAAAAACCATGGTAGCTTCCTCTAGTCAAACCTCTCAGCTCCACCACTATATAAGCCTTGATGATATATACAGAGGGGTGATGTGATAGGGCTGTAGGGAGAGGTGCCATGATGTTTGTCGCTTCACCTGGTGTTGTGTATGGTCCTACTCTAAAGTGTTCATTGCTCCGTGGCACCTACTTGTCCTTTGTACACTATGTCAATGTAAAACAGAAAATTGTGGATTTACATAAGTCAATTATCGGGCACGACCATTCCTGCAAAAGCTCGTTCCCGACTGTCTGTTTAAATGTGCCGCAGATGAACGAGAGAAACGCTCGTTCATCAGGTAATCCAGTCCATGCAGGCACCACCAATTGTCTTTTCTGGGCAGCAGATCAAGCTGTCTAAACGGTGATCTGCTGCCCAGAAACAATGATTCTGTATTGGGACGATGGATTGTAATAGTGACCTCTTGACCTCATACTGTGGAGGACATCGCTACATGAAAATGCAGCCATCTCCTTCATTTAATGTACAACCGACTGTCAGGAAGGAACACTTCCTTCTCGACAATCTGCTGCTACATCATGCAGTCTAAACCCGTCTCTACAGTCTGCACACTTCACTTGCTTTAGTCGCAGCAGACTGACATTGTGCTTCCATTGTCTTTCCTCTCCCCTAACTATAGGGCTGCCAGGTGAAACTAGAAGATGTGTTAAACAGAGTCCTCGGCTTCTCCATGCTGGTGATACTTGGGTTTTCTGTCCTTGAGGTAAGTGTAAAGGAGGGGCAGGCTGAGAAATGGTTGAACACTTAACCCTGACCAGATCACTTTTAATTTTATTTGAAAAAATGAATGTAAAATCTGTAGTGAGACGCTCCAAGTACAGGAGGTTCTGAGGTCCCTGCAAGAGAGCGCAGAGCACTGACCCCTGCAACGTCTGATGGGGGCTCTTAATGCACTGGGTCTTCAGTAGAGATGAGAGAACGTGCTCGTAACGAGCACTGTAGCGCTCGGCTCCCCTGCGCTCGCATGGGCGCAGGCATCCGGATCCGTCGGGTGAGGAGGACGGATTCGGATGCCTGCGCCCATGCGAGCGCAGGGGAGCCGAGCACTACAGTGCTCGTTACGAGCACGTTCACTCATCTCTAGTCTTCAGCTGTCCAGATTGCCTGGATGGTCCATCAAGCCCAACCTACAATCCTACTGTTTTGATACAGAGGAAGGCAGAAACCCCTATGAGATGGCCGCCAGTTACTCCATATTAGTAAGGAAAATTCCTTCCCAGCTCCAAATCTGGCAATCCGAATAAATCTCTGGATCAAGGTCCAATCTCCAGAAATCTAGTACCTGTAATTAGTAATATTACACTCCCGGCCACTCCTGAACTTGTGCAATAACTCCACCATCACAGTCTCCTCTGGTGGAGAGCTGGGACTTTGGTGGCAGACCTGAGTGACTCTGAGACCCGCACCTATCTATAAAATGGGCCCTCCGAAAGTGAAGGAGCTCTCATTGTGCACGTGCAGCATGCTCTCCATTAAAGGGGTTATCCCCATTTTCACCCCTCCAGCCCCCTGATATAAGTATTGGAGCAGTTCATGCTCAGGCGCTCTCCCTTGCCCTGCTCTGTATCGCACAGGACAAAGGCTTTTTTGTTATTACACTGTCAGGTGGAGGCTTCCGCCTAGCAGTGTTGCCAGTGATGTCACCGGCTCTGATGGGCGGGCTTTAGTGCTGCCCTAGCCATTTTACAGCCCGCCCATTAGTGCCGGTGACATCACCAGGCTCACTGCTAGGCGGAAGCATCCGCCTAGTTTTCCCCATGGAGAGCCTGGAACGTCAACGGATCTCCAAAAAAAGCCTTTGCCCTGCATGATTCAGTGAAATGCTTATAGAATTGCAATTCCCATTTCCCAACATGTCGGAGCAGCTTGGGTTTATTGGCTTCTCTCACAGAGTGCGTTTTCTCTTTCAGCTCCTTGCTTTAATAAGCTTGTGCGTCATCCACCGCAGAAATGCAAGAGAAGGATACCAGGTGCTCTAGAACCGTTCCAGAACGTCCTCAAGACGTCGGAGGGCAGAAGAATGTATGATAATGACCGGACGCTGTATGGATAAACCCTAAGAAGTAATTCTAGATCTTTCTAAATGTCTCATCAGACACTGGACTGTAATACAGGATAATCCTCTAATGTATGCAGTACTAATGGTTTATTTTATATTATTATGTATATAGGAGAGTGCATGGGATTATTTCACTTTTTGAAATAAAACATATTGAATAAAATATTTGTGAAGATAGCATAAATGCCTGTTATGGATTTAATTCACAACTGGGTTACCTCTCTGTAGAACATGGGCCCCACACATTCTGGCAATGTCTTATCAGAGCTATACTGTTAAGAGTAATGGCAATACCATCTGTCTATTTGTTAATAAGGAATAACTGAGGAACAGCACATTGCAGAATTGTAAGAAAATATGCTTCAGTATTTTATCGATAACGCAAGAATTTATGGAAAAGCAGGAGAAAACTGAAAACCTCCTCTATACTACACCACACAGGAGAGCTGACAGACCCTCTATACTACACCACACAGGAGAGCCGACAGATCCTCTATACTACACCACACAGGAGAGCTGACAGATCCTCTATACTACACCACACAGGAGAGCTGACAGATCCTCTATACTACACCACACAGGAGAGCCGACAGATCCTCTATACTACACCGCACAGGAGAGCTGACAGATCCTCTATACTACACCGCACAGGAGAGCTGACAGATCCTCTATACTACACCGCACAGGAGAGCTGACAGATCCTCTATACTACACCACGCAGGAGAGAGCCGACAGATCCTCTATACTACACCGCACAGGAGAGCTGACAGATCCTCTATACTACACCGCACAGGAGAGCCGACAGATCCTCTATACTACACCACACGGGAGAGCCGACAGATCCTCTATACTACACCACACGGGAGAGCCGACAGATCCTCTATACTACACCACACGGGAGAGCCGACAGATCCTCTATACTACACCACACGGGAGAGCCGACAGATCCTCTATACTACACCACACGGGAGAGCCGACAGATCCTCTATACTACACCACACGGGAGAGCTGACAGATCCTCTATATTACACCACACGGGAGAGCTGACAGATCCTCTATATTACACCACACGGGAGAGCTGACAGATCCTCTATATTACACCACACAGGAGAGCTGACAGATCCTCTATATTACACCACACAGGAGAGCTGACAGATCCTCTATACTAGACCACACAGGAGAGCTGACAGATCCTCTATACTACACCACACAGGAGAGCTGAGAGATCCTCTATACTACACCACACAGGAGAGCTGACAGATCCTCTATACCAGTGATTTTCAACCAGTGTGCCTCTAGCTGTTGCAAAACTACAACTCCCATCATGCCAAGGCAGCCTACAGCTATCAGCCTACAGAAGGGCATGGTGGGAGTTGTAGTTTTGCAACAGCTAGAGGCACACTGGTTGAAAATCACTGCTCTATACTACACCACACGGGAGAGCCGACAGATCCTCTATACTACACCACACAAGAGAGCTGACAGATCCTCTATACTACACCACACGGGAGAGCCGACAGATCCTCTATACTACACCGCACGGGAGAGCCGACAGATCCTCTATACTACACCGCACGGGAGAGCCGACAGATCCTCTATACTACACCGCACGGGAGAGCCGACAGATCCTCTATACTACACCACACGGGAGAGCCGACAGATCCTCTATACTACACCGCACGGGAGAGCTGACAGATCCTCTATACTACACCACACAGGAGAGCTGACAGATCCTCTATACTACACCACACAGGAGAGCCGACAGATCCTCTATACTACACCACACAGGACAGATCCTCTATACTACACCACACAGGACAGACCTCTTACATCCAGATGTTCTTTCTTGATCTTCTTCTCCATTTGGACCAGACCGCTGTGATGATTTTTTTTCAGCCATGTCTTTGCAGAGTTAGACACATAGACATCTTGGGTTCCTACTTTTCCATCCTCCTCCCACCATTTGAAAAGAAATATAATGATTCACCCTCTGCAAAGTAGATGGCGGGGTAAAAAAGTATATCAAGGATAATAACCACCACGCCACCTGTGCCCGAACGGCTCAAATGGAAAATAACAGTACAAGCTCCCAAAAAGACAAACCACAAACAATGTCTATAAAAAGACAAATGGAGCCGCTAATAAATACTATAAAATGTGAAAATCTTTATTACATCTCAACACATAAAAAGATTAAAAAATGTATGTTATAAAGGGAGGGTGACAGTGCAAAAAAAACCATCCCTAGCCCATACATAGAAATGTATTAGTACAATAAACATAGTAATATGAAGATGAGCTGTAGTCATACATAACAATGAGACAAAGCCGTAAAGATGCAAGGAGGATCCCACACAATACTATAATAAAGCATATAATACCACTGTGACAACCTGTATAGGGTCAGATACATGTGACAAATAAATACGCTAATAACAAAACGCCAGAATGGCTGAACAATATTAATGCTAATATATAGTCACATATAGCTGAGCACCACAGGTGTAATGTTGAATAAAGCCAACAGTGGGGAACCGATCAATATAAATAACCACTGCTCATGCTCATCATGAAGAGATTGATGCAGTATAATACCGACCCCAAATATTGCGTGTAAAACAATGCTCACCAAACAAACCCCGGACGAAGGCACGCTGAAACACGAGTTGGGGTAACGCCATCTCTGGCCCTCCATTTGGTCTTCACTTAGTTTTTTTACCTTCCTCTGGATCAACTTGCAGGATAACAGGCCGAACTGGATGGACAGAGGGCTTTTTTCGGCCTTATAAACTATGTTACTCTATTGTATTACTTAGAAACAGAGGCGTCAGATACAGTGGCCCATACCGGTTCAAGGCTTTACAACTGGCATCAAAGTGGGCAGACTGACACTTTTCTCTGATTTGGAAACGTAACTGATGTTTTTTAGGGGTTAAATGAATTTGGGCCAGTGATCTTGCACTGCCAACATACAGAGGGTGATGCCCTGCATCAGATACAGTGGGGTTCAGCCTGGCCCGAACAGGTTCAGGTCATGACAACTGGCATCAAAGTGGGCAGACAGGCACTTTTCTCTGATTTGGAAACGTAACTGATGTTTTTTAGGGGTTAAATGAATTTGGGCCAGTGATCTTGCACTGCCAACATACAGAGGGTGATGCCCTGCATCAGATACAGTGGGGTTCAGCCTGGCCCAAACAGGTTCAGGTCATGACAACTGGCATCAAAGTGGGCAGACAGGCACTTTTCTCTGATTTGAATAAGTAACTCCTCCCTTCATTAACTATGTAGTGAAATAATTAGTGTTAAACAAACCAAAGCTGACAAAGTGGAATTTGATCCAAAGTTTAGGAAAAATTAAATTGGCACCAAATCCGAATTTCCTCGCGCTTCATGGTAACAAAGTGATTTTTTCCTAAAATGGCGACTGCATGTTTTACAAAGCAAATGTATGTAAGAAGCCTGGGAACGCAAGATCACCCATAATGGCATTCAGACAGCCAAGCAGCAGCTACCCAGTCCCTGTTATGTCATAGCCCTATAAAACCCTCATCACTACATGGAGCATCAATACATGGAGCATCACCATAAAGTGCTCTGGGAAAACAGTGGCACTAGTGGTATAGCCTGAGGCCTCTCCTAGTGGCCCACACCCCTTTTCCGCAAATCAAGGCTCCACCACCTCAGCAGAAGGGAGCTGTGTTTCCTTCCCATCATCTACTGGTCCTGATGCTCCTTCTCCTCCTCCTAGTGTTTCTTCCACATGGATTAATGTGCAGATTTGCAGCTTTTTTCTGTGTGGAAATTGACCTGCAGTGTGGATTTCAAAATTTGCAGCATGTTGGTTGTGTTTGGGGTTTTTGCTTTGGATTTCACCCTTTTTAATGGAAGGGTGAGATCTACGGCAAAACCGCACCAAAAACTCATACCTCCCAACTTTGCAAAGAGACAAAGATGGACGTATTGTGCGGCGCGCAAATTTTTTCTGCACTCGGCCACAGCCCTAGCCACACCCACTATAAGCTAATCTCACTTACTGCATTGGGGATAATAAACACAGCAATGTCGCAGTACAGGGATAATAAACACTGTGATGTCAGTGTACAGGGATAATAAGCACAGTGATGTCACAATACAGGGATAATAAACACAGTGATGTTACAATACAGGGAAAATAAACACAGTGATGTCACCGTACAAGGATAATAAACATAGTGATGTCACCGTACAGGGAAAATAAACACAGTGATGTCACCGTACAGGGATAATAAACATAGTGATGTCACCGTACAGGGATAATAAGCACAGTGATGTCACCGTACAGGGATAATAAACACAGTGATGTCACAGTACAGGGATAATAAACACTGTGATGTCAGCGTACAGGAATAATAAGCACAGTGATGTCACCGTACAGGGATAATAAACATAGTGATGTCACCGTACAGGGATAATAAGCACAGTGATGTCACCGTACAGGGATAATAAACACAGTTATGTCACCGTACAGGGATAATAAACACAGTGATGTCACAGTACAGGGATAATAAACACTGTGATGTCAGCGTACAGGGATAATAAACACAGTGATGTCACAATACAGGGAAAATAAACACAGTGATGTCACCGTACAGGGATAATAAACATAGTGATGTCAGCATACAGGGATAATAAACACTGTGATGTCAGCGTACAGGGATAATAAACACTGTGATGTCAGCGTACAGGGATAATAAACACTGTGATGTCACCGTACAGGGATAATAAACACAGTGATGTCACCGTACAGGGATAATAAACACAGTGATGTCGCCGTACAGGGATAATAAACACAGTGATGTCACCGTACAGGATAATAAACACAATGATGTCACTGTACAGGGATAATAAACACTGTGATGTCACCGTACAGGGATAATAAACACAGTGATGTCACAGTACAGAGATAATAAACACAGTGATGTCGCCGTACAGGGATAATAAACACAGCGATGTCACAGTACAGAGATAATAAACACAGCGATGTCACCGTACAGGGATAATAAACACAGTGAGGTCAGCGTACAGGGATAATAAACACTGTGATGTCAGGGATAATAAACACAGTGATGTCACAATACAGGGATAATAAACACAGTGATGTCACCGTACATGGATAATAAGCACAGTGATGTCACTGTACAGGGATAATAAACACAGTGATGTCACAGTACAGGGATAATAAACACTGTGATGTCACAGTACAAGGATAATAAACACAGTGATATCACCGTACAGGGATAATAAACACAGTGATGTCGCCGTACAGGGATAATAAACACAGTGATGTTACAGTACAGGGATAATAAACACTGTGAGGTCAGCGTACAGGGATAATAAACACTGTGATGTCAGGGATAATAAACACAGTGATGTCACAATACAGGGATAGTAAACACAGTGATGTCACCGTACATGGATAATAAGCACAGTGATGTCACTGTACAGGGATAATAAACACAGTGATGTCACAGTACAGGGATAATAAACACTGTGATGTCACAGTACAAGGATAATAAACACAGTGATATCACCGTACAGGGATAATAAACACAGTGATGTCACAGAACAGGGATAATAAACACTGTGATGTCAGAGTACAGGGATAATAAACACAGTGATGTCACAGTACAGGGATAATAAACACAGTGATGTCACAGTACAAGAATAATAATAAACAATGTGATGTCAGCGTACAGGGATAAGAAACACGTTGATGTCACAGTAGAGGGATAATAAACACTGTGATGTCACAGTACAGGAATAATAAACACACTGATGTCACAGTACAGGGATAATAAACACAGTGATGTCACAGTACAAGAATAATAAACAATGTGATGTCACAGTACAGGGATAATAAACACTGTGATGTCACAGTAGAGGGATAATAAACACTGTGATGTCAGCGTACAGGGATAATAAACACATTGATGTCACCGTACAGGAATAATAAACACAGTGATGTCACCGTACAGGAATAATAAACAATGTGATGTCACAGTACAGGGATAATAAACACTGTGATGTCACAGTACAAGAATAATAAACAATGTGATGTCAGCGTACAGGGATAATAAACACAATGATGTCACAGTAAAGGTATAATAAACACAGTGATGTCCCCTCACAGAAAGTAAAAAAAAAATAAAAACTTATACTTACCTTTTTCCTAGCAGAAGAATCACCAGCAGGAGTTCTTCTGCTCTTGTCTAGAGGGGGCGGAGCCTATGCTGACTGACGGCCGGCCCGGCCCCCCGCCCAGACATGAGGCAGAAGGTACGGAGAGCTGCAGGGGGGTATGGGGGGAGGATGGAAGAAGCAGGCAGCCGATTCCGGCTGTCTGCTTCTTCTTGCAACAGGCAACTGTCTCTGCGTCCTATGGACGCAGAGACAGCTGCTAGAGACCGGGACATACCTCCCCCGTACCGGGACAGCGGGACAGCCACTGCAATCCGGGACTGTCCCGCTGGATCCGGGACAGTTGGGAGGTATGAAAACTGCTTTTAGAAATTGTGGATTTTGGTGCGGATATGCTGCAGAAACGCATATAAATCTGCTAGGAAATTTGTGCGGATCTTATGTGCGTTCACCCACACCCTAAGGCCCATTTCACACGAGCGAGTTTTCTGCGCGGGTGCAATGGGTGACATGAACGCATAGCACCCGCACTGAATCCTGACCCATTCATTTCAATGGGTCTGTGCACATGAGCGTTTTTGCTCAAGCATCAGTTTTGTGTTGCGGGAAAAATGCAGCATGTTTTATATTCTGCGTTTTTCACGCAGCCCTGGCCCCATAGAAGTGAATAGGGCTTCAGTGAAAAACGCATTGTATCCTGAAGCAAGTGCAGGTGCAATGCGTTTTTTACTGATGGTTGCTAAGAGATGTTGTTTGTAAACCTTCAGTTTTTTATCACGCGTGTGAAAAACGCATCAAAACGCATTTGCACCCGCGCGGAAAAAACTGAACAACTCAACGCAGTGGCAGACAAAACTGACTGAACTTGCTTGCAAAATGGTGCGAGTTTTCCTGAACGCACCCTGAACGCATCCGGACCTAATCTGTCACACTCGTGGCCTAAGGCCTCTTTCACACAAACGAGTTTTCTGTCAGGGTGGAATGCATGAAGCAGATGCATAGCATCTGGACTGAATCCTGACTCATTCATTTCAACCATTTTTACGTATCATTTTTGCGTTCAGGAAAAATCGCAGCATGTTCTGCGTTTTCATGCAGCTCTGGTTCCATAGAAGTAAATGTATAGGCCCCCCAGAGCGTTTAGCTTGGGGGCACATGGGGTTGCATACACCCTTAGTTTTTTAGGGTTAAGGTTCTGGTGTTTTTTTTCTCTCCCCCCTCCTTTTATATTTGACAGGTAAATCTACCTCAGGAGAATTATCTGAGAGAAGAGGACCGGTTTAATCCGGCCTGAAGTGGTGTTAGCTGAAGAGCCCAGGTCCCTGCTGATTGGTTGCTGGGGGAGAAATCCTGGATGTTGATTTGTTGCTGTTGTTAACAGCGGGAATCTGACCCCTTTATAAGGCGGCATTTGACTGAGCTTGGGTGCCTGTTGGAAGAGGGCCGATCTGTGCCCGCCCTCTGTCCCATAAAATAATATTATTTTTACTGTTGCATGCTTTATTAGTGGGATTACGGTTTTGAATTTTTAATGAATTGGTATTGGAATGGTTAATTAATTATTTATTTATTCTAAATTATTGATTTAATTTATGTTATGGTAATTTATTGAGTAACCCATAATAAAGCATTGCAGCCATCTCATCCAACAGAAAAGTGTTATGTTTTTATTTATTACTTTTTTAATTTATTTATTTTTATTTATTTTTACTGGTATTTTTTAGTTAGTTTTTGTGGGTGTAAAGTGCCTCCATGTGCCTTCAGTTGTTTTTTTTTGTTCACGTGCGTGAAAAACGCATCAAAAGACCTATGTGGAAAAACCTGAAACACTGAAAGCAATCAAGACAAGACTGACTGAACTTGGGTGCAAAAACATCCGTTTTTTCCAGAATCCGTGACACTCGTGTGAAAGAGGCCTAAGGCTACAGCTCCCAGCATGCATGTAATGCCGCAGTCTCACCTCCTGGCCAGCAGAGGGAGCTGCTTGCAGTGCATACAACAATCGGAGGGATATTATGACCCAGAGGAGATGGGTGGGTCCAAGGTCCTTAAAGGGTTATTCTCATTTTAGACAATGGGGGCATATCGCTAGGATATGCCCCCATTGTCTTATAGGTGCGGGTCCCACCGCTGGGACCCGCACCTATATCCAGAACGGAGCCCCCGAACTGAATGAGGGCGCACTGCGCTTGCGCAGCCGCCCTCCATTCATTTCTATGGGGCCGCCGAAAATAGCCGAGCACTGGCTTGGCTACTTCCGTCGGCTCCTTAGAAATGAATGGGAGCGGTGGCCGCGCTTGTGCACTGCGCTCCCATTCATTTCTATGAGCGCAGCGGGGAGCTGCGCCTGGTGGTGGCCTGACCCCTGGAAACCCGGGGTCCTCCAGGCGCAGCGCTCCCCGCTCCGTTCTGGATATAGGTGCGGGTCCCAGCGGTGAAATGTAGCCCAGCACCTAAAGACTGAACTGGCTTTGAGCACGCTGGAGGGCGATGCTAGGAGAACTGTTATGCACAGACAGACCTTTGAACAGATTGTCAGCTTGCTAGAGGATGTGTATGGCGATGTGATCTCTGAAGCAGTGTTAAGAAAGAAGTTCTTCGCCTGGCTCCAGAAAGAAGACAAGACTCTGGCACAGTATGCAAATGCCCTGCAGGAGCTGATGGGTGTGCTACAGAAAAGGGAAGAACAGCATGCTGCATCATTCACCAATGCAGAACTGGTGGTACGTGATCATTTCATACTGGGCCTTAAGAATCAGCCTTTGAGGAGGACCCTTAGAGAGCTACTGAAATTAGAACTGCAGCTGACCTTACATAGAATTCTTAGTGAGACCATTATCCTGGAGAAGGAAGAACTGACAGAGACAGTAACAGTGGCTGCGCATGTAGAGACTGTCCCTAGTAAACAGAGCGATATAGAGGCAAGGATGACTTCACTGGAAGAAGCGATGAAAGGGATACTAGTAGCACTGAACTGCCAAACGGAACTGCCAGTCACACAAACTAGTAATCTTCAACCACCTAGACCAATGAGGCGACCGACTAGCTGGCGATCTCGATCTACAGGGCAGAGGGGCTGGACATGCCACCAGGAGGGTCACCGAGCCAGAGACTGTCCATGCCGAGGTTCCACAGTGTTCCCAGAGGATTTAAACTAGTATCACCTGCAATTGAGGGGCAAATTGCAGGGGAAACCAAAGAGTGCCCCTAGTTGGAAGCAATGGACATAGTAGGACAGAGCCCAGTCATCAGAGCTAAGTTAAATGGGGTGGAGCTAATTTGTTTAATTGATACTGGATGGCAGGTTACCACTATCACCTGGCCTGCCATTGAGACCCACTTCTCAACCACTGCTTGTCAGGGGAATACCCATTGGTTAAGGCTGAAGGGTACCAATAACCTTCCCATACGACAGGCTGGGATTATGTGTGCAGACATTGAGGTTTGGGGATGTACCATGAAAGACAAGGTGGTGGTGGTGGTTGAGTATGTTATAAACTCTGATGTGCCTGTAATCTTGGGTATGAATGTGCTGCGGGAACTAGATGGACTTATGGCCCAAGAATTAGGACCCAAGTACTGGAAGTGGGTCCCAAACCAGAAACCCCCACAGGTAGCTCTGCAAAGGACCTTTAAACAGTGTAGAATACAGGCCACCCTTTCAGAGCTGACAGGAAGGGTGGGCTTGGTGAAGGTTCCCCCAGCAGTATCCCTGGTGGTGTGGGCGGGTCATGAGGTACTGTTGTCCCTCCCAGTAGGCACTAACTACCAATTACAGGGAGCTGATGTTATGCTCGAACCAATGCTGCAAAGAGAGGGTCTGGCAGTAGGTAAAACCCTGTGTACAGTTCAGGGGGGACAGGTTCTGGTGAGATGTATGAACCTTAATAATTTTGATGTGACCCTTTTTCCAAGAGAACTGATTGCCAGTGTATATCCAATTGAGGAGGTGCAGGTTGCTCAGGAGCAACACTGGTGTGTTAAACCCACTGATACTAATATGCCTGCTCTCACCCTGTGCCGCATAGAGGCGAACACACAACCAATGACCGGTGAACAGCTGTTGGAGAAGATACACTTGGACAGAAATCGAAGATTCTTTGGCAGCATTGGGACAGGCCCGCTACTTCTCCACTCTCGATCTGGCCAGTGCAAACTGGCAGGTGCCAGTAGCAGAAAAGGACAGGGAGAAGACAACGTTTATCACACCTATGGGCCTGTATGAATTTATGAGAATGCCATTCGGGCTGAGCAATGCACCAGCCACCTTTCAGAGGCTAATGGAACTGTGCTTAGGGGAGCTAAACATTGAGTGCCTGCTTATCTGCCTTGATGATATTATCATCTTTTCTGCCACCTTTGAAGAGCACTTAGTGCGGCTTGACTGAGTTTTGACACGGTTGAAGAACATGGGCTGAAGTTAAAACCTCACAAGTGTCATCTGTTTAGAGAGAGCCTCGAGTTCCTGGGCCACAGGGTTTCCAAAGAGGGAGTCCAACCTATGGACTCGAAGATCCGAGCAGTACAGCAGTGGCCAGTGCCCACTAAAGGAAGTGAGTTGAGGTCCTTTTTAGGGTTAATTAACTACTACAGAAGGTTTATCAAGGACTTTACCAAGGTGGCTACACCACTGTATGCCTTGCTTGCTGGTGGTACACTTCGGGAGACAAAAGAGAGGCGACTACTTTTGGGCAAAGAAGCTGCTCATGCTTTCAACGAACTGAAGAGACTGTTGACTAGTGCTCCTATTCTAGCCTATGCTGACTTCATAAAACCCTTTGTGTTATAGACTGACGGGAGTCTGAGAGGATTGGGCACAGTACTGACCCAGGTGCAAGAAGGTCGAGAGCGGGTGATTGCATACGCAAGTCGGACCTTGCATGAAAGCGAGAAGAATCCTGATAACTATAGCTCATTTAAACTTGAGCTGCTGGCTGTAGTCTGGGCAGTGACTGAAAAGTTTGCTGACATCTTGACAGGGGCAGAATTCCTTTTGATGACGGATAACAATCCACTAGTGCATTTGGACACGGCCAAGTTGGGAGCTTTGGAACAGTGATGGATGGCTCGTCTCAGCAAGTTCACATTTAAATCGCAGTACCGGCCTGGCCAGGAGAACATTAATGCCGATGCTCTGTCTTGGAACCCTGTGGAGGATCCATGTGGGCCCACCGATGATGACCGGGAGGAAGATGAGATTCCAGATTTCATGCAGGCGGCCCCAGTGCGGGAAGTTGCTCCTGTGATGAATGCTCCAGTGGAGGATCCAGTGAAGAGTGGCAGGAACGTCAACTCCGAGACCATCAGATTACCAGAGTGAAAGAATGGATACGAGACAATTATCAACCCATGTGGGAGGAGCGAGAAGCCCTGAGCCCCGAGGGTCAAAGACTATGGCAGCAGAAAGACCGGTTGACTATACGAGAGGGAGAGAATGCAAAATGGACACCCCAGACTTGGATGGGGGAACATCGAAGGAGGGTTCAGGAGATGTACGACTTAGTGGCCCAGAAGCTGGGACCTCATACCTTACTGGCCAACCGAAGACTGAGAGAATTGCCTCTGCACGGCGTAGATCATGTCATGGTGCGAGACCGCACAGCCAGAAGAGCTGGGAAATTAAGGTGGAAGTAGGAGTCCAGGCCTTATGAGGTGGTGCGACAGCCAAATCCAGACATTCCAGTGTTTGGGGTGAGGCCAGAAGATGGGAGAGGATCCTCGCGGGTCTTACACCGGAACATGTTGCAGCCCTGCACCTTTGTGGAAAGAATGCCTGAAGAAGGACCCATACAGACTCCCAGTCCTGAGGCAACAAACATTGATGAGGAGTGGTGGGTCCCTCCAAGGCCAGCTTCAGAGCCCACAGAGAGGCGAGAGGAGTCACCTCTGGAAAGAAGGGAAGAGCCACAAGTGCCGGCAGATGGAGGCGAGAATGGCACTGTGGAGGTGGAGAATCCCACACCCTTGGAGAACTTTGCTCCTGTGCGCCATTCACAGCGCACTAACTTTGGAGGAGTGCCTGCCAGGTACGAAGACTTTGTTTTGAGCTCTCAAGTTGTCGGGACGACAACTCTTAAGCCATGGGGGGAAGGTGTAATGCCGCAGTCTCACCTCCTGGCCAGCAGAGGGAGCTGCTTGCAGTGCATACAACAATCGGAGGGACATTATAACCCAGAGGAGATGGGTGGGTCCAAGGTCCTTAAGAAAAACAAGGTAGCAGAGCTACCTCATTATACATGTGCACATGGTGTAAAGACTGCAGGGAGAACTACATGTTAGAGACAGCTGAAGCAAGGCTTAAATCAAGGTGAAAGACATCTCAAGACACCTGCACACAGCAGCTACAGGTGGCACAGATCCAGGACAGACAGAAGGCCCAGCACAGTCCACAAGTAGATTGCGCTCGCTACAGCTACAGGTCAGAAATCATAAGCAAGCTTACATTGTGGGGAACAGTCTAAGGTCAGCTCAGTACAGGGGTGTGTGTGTGGTTCAGGTGAAGAGAAGCAGATTACTGCCCCATACCTCCCAAGTGTCCCTCTTTTTGACCCAAGTCCCTCTGTCCCTCTTTGATCCTTAAATGTCCCTCTTTTTGACCTGGGGAATTAATGCATAAATGAGCATTAAAAAATTTACTAAATTGCTCCTTACTAAAGTGTCTGTACAGTTTCTACCTGTATATTAGACCAGAACTTCATTATTTGGTGCAATTTGTACCTTAAAATATCTATAATCTGATTATTTATGTGTTAATATTTATATGGACATTGAAACACAAGAAAAAAATTGCCGCAGGGGCTCCAGTAATTTTGATTTGGGTGGGGTTAGAGGCGTGGCCTAGTGCAAAAACAACTGCCATGATACGCATCACACATATTGTCCCTCATTCCAATTTTCAAAAGTTGGGAGGTATGCTGCCCCAAGTTGTTATCGTGTGGGACATCGGGCAACCTATTACCCTGGGAGACGGTGTGCGGCCGAAGACAGGGTTAAATAAGAAACAGAACTTAGGCTGTTTTCACACCAGCGTCAGATGGATCCGTTTGCGACATCTTTACTGGCGCTCACAAACGGATCCGTTCTGATAATGCATTAGTCTGCATCCGTTCAGAACGGACCCGTTTGCATTATCTTTAACATAGGCAAAACGGATCCATTCTGATCCCCATTGAAAGTCAATGGAGAACGGATCCGTTTACTATTGTGCATGAGTAAACGGATCCGCTCCCATTGACTTGCATTGGAGTCAAGACAGATTTGTCTCCATTCCGCTCGGTCAAGCGGACACCAAAACGCTGCATGTAGCGGAATGGAGACGCAACGGAGGCAAACTGATGCATTCTGAACGGATCCTTATCCATTCAGAATGCATTGGTGTAAAACTGATCAGTTCAGGACCGTTTGTGAGACCCTGGAACGGATCCTGCTGACGCAAGTGTGAAAGTAGCCTTATCTTCCATTATTGATGTTCAGACTGTATATTGCTGTTAAACATTACCAGTTCTTAAAGTAAAGTTACGTTCTTCACAAGTCGTTATCTGTCCCTATTACTGCACGCGTCCAGTACATTACATGCACACTTTCTCCGCTTTTCTCAGAACTTTCACAGAAATGAATGGAGCATGCTGGTAATTGTAGTGTCACAACAGCTGAAAGGCAGAAGATTGCTGATCCCTGCTCTAGGGAATGTGTAGAAGGTAACGGAAAGACTCAGAGTTTCCCAGAACTGGTTGGCTGAGAAAACCAAAGAAAAAGGGTCCAGAACTGGGGAAGAGTAGGGCGGCTCCCGCTCCCTAGTCCATCTCTGACATTAGGACTAGTCTGCTGACTAGATATCTGCACCTGCAGCATGTGCACCAGAAGAAGCAGGCCCAGTCTTGGAGCACTCATATGTTTTGTGGGTCTGACAGCTAAGTTTTGGACTCTGTTTGCCAGCTGTAAGTAAAACTGTGTTGTTTTTTCCAGTGTCTGGTAGGAAGCCAAATGGTATAGTAAGAGACTCTTTGGGAGAGATTTATTACAACTGGTGTAAAGTAGAACTGGCTTAGTTGCCCATAGCAACCAATCAGATTCCACCTTTCATTTTTCAGAGCTCTTTTGGAAAATAAAAGGTGGAATCTGATTGGTTGCAATGGATACCTAGGGGACCACCTAGCTTACCATAAAGGAGGGCACAATCATGGCTGTTTTTGCGGCCGTTCAATGTCACAAGACTCAGGCTGCTAGGCCTGAAGCCTAAGAAGCAGTAGAATTGTGCAAGATTTGGCAGTGACATCACTGCCACCTCCTGTGCCATGTCTTGCGTGATCATGTTATTATGCAAGACTCGGCGTAGGAGCGGTGATGTAATTGGGACCACCTGCATGTGGCGACAGAGATCACAAATCTACTCCTGAGTGTTGGTTACTTCTGGACATTAAAGGGCTTGTCCGCTTTTTACTATTGATGACCTATCCTCAGGATAGGTCATCAATATCACATTGAGGGGGTCAAACTCCTGGCAACCCCACCGATCAGCTGTTTGAAGAGAGTACGAGCGCTGCCTTCTCTGCCCTGTTTACTTGCTCACTGCGGAAATTGCGTTGAGGACCATATATAATTGCAAGTATGGCGTCCCCATTCACTTCTATGGGACGGCTCTGTAGTATGCACTGGAACAGACGGAGCCGTCCATAGAAGTCAATGGGGTCACCATACTTGTAATTAGAGCTGCTCAGCACTGTAATTGCTGCGGCGAGCAGGTAAACAGAGCAAAGAAGGCAGCGCTGCTTTCTCTTCTAACAGCTGATTGGCGGGGGTGCTGGGTGTCGGACCCCCGCCAATCTGATATTGATTACTTATCCTGAAGATACGTCATCTATAGTAAAGAGGGGACAGTCCCTTTAAAATAAAATACAGACAAGCCCTGATTGGACTTTTTTTTTTTTTCCCCTCTGTGTCACTGTCTCTGTTGTAAACCGGCTTTTCTCTCCTGACGCTAATCCTCTCACCATCGATCCCTCTCTCACCTATATCCTCTATCGCCATTTATAAGTGAGATGCTTAGCTTCACCATTTCTGGCTCACACTAAGGCCCCATTCACACGTCCGTATTTTGCATTCGCATCCGTTTCCGCATTTGCAGACAATTATGCGGATAGTATGCGGATCCATTCATTTCAATGGGTCCCGAAAAAATGCGGACATTGCACCATATGTTGTCCGCATCCGTTTCTCTGTTCCGTTCCGCGGATCCGCAATCAGAAATCCTCCTGTCCTACTTTTCCTCCTGTTTTGCGGTCCGTAGCCCAATACAAGTCTATGGGACGTCTGTAAATGCGGAAGACATGCGGAAAGCCATCCACATGTCATCCGTATTTGCGGATTCCGTTCCAGGAGGGGTGAAAAAAAAAAGATGTTATTCATCCTTCCGCTTTTTGCGGATCCGCAAAAAACGGATGACATATGGATACATCCTTTCCGTTTTTTACGGAAAGACGGAACGGATGTCCTGGAAAACCGGAGTTTTTTGCAGAACAACGGACCGCAAAAAACTGACCGTTTTCCAGGATGTGCACACATACGGACGTGTGAATACTACAGCGCTGTACAGAGATTGTCACCGTTTACATATGTACCCAATGGGGCTGACTATCCTTTCTTTATCTCGGACACCCATTTTAGGGTCAAGTTCATAGAGCTGCAATACCGCAATCAAACACAACCCTCTCATGGCGCTGATCGTGGGGTCTAAATTGGACCTCCAGCATTCAAATATTGACGGCCTAGCCTAAGGCTTCATTCACACGTCCGTATTTGTGCACATCCTGGAAAACGGTCAGTTTTTTGCAGATCCATTGTTTTTCAAGCACATCCGTTCCGTTTTTCCGCAATAAAACAGAAAGGATGTATCCGTATGTCATCCGTTTTTTGCGGATCCGCAAAAAAACGGAAGGAGGAATCAAATATTTTTTATTTTTTTTCTACCCTCCTGGAACGGAATCCGCAAATGCGGATGCCTTTCCGCATGTCTTCCGCATTTTTGGAGGTTCCATAGATTTGTATTGAGCTATGGACCGCAAAATCAGGATAGAAGTAGGACAGGAGGATTTCTTTATGCGGACAGTCGGATGCGGACAGTATACGGTGTACTGTCCGCATTTTTTGGGACCCATTAAAATTAATGGATCCGCATCCTATCCGCATAATTGTCCGAAATTGCCGAAACGGATGCCGAAAGAATGCGGATACAAAATACAGACGTGTGAATGGAGCCTTATTTTGTGATGATGTCCCTTTAACAGCGTTAACAAGGTGGACTTCACTATCAGAGCTGTGGATCTGATTTCTCCACTTACTTTACAGCTCCGTCTTCTTGACTATGAGATCTGACAATCCGTCCCTTTCTCCGTGGACTCGCATACACTTAAGCCACCTGCACACGTTGCGGAATACGTGTCGTTTTTCTGTGCGGATTTGCACAGCGTATTACAGTACCAGCAAATTGAATGAGATTACACAAAATCTTTGCAGATTTTTTTCTGCGCGGAAATTGACCTGCCATGCAGATTTCCAAATCCTCAGCATGTCAATTATGTTTGCGGTTTTAGCTGGAAATTTCACCCTTTTCAAGTGAAGGGAGAGATCCGTGGCAAAACTGCATCAAATCCTCCCCAAAAACTGCTGTTAGAAATGGTGGATTTTCATGCAGATGTGGTAAAGAAACGCACGAAAATTCATGCAGATCTTATGTACGTTCTTCCGCACTCGTGTGCAGGTGGCCTTACCCAGAGTGATAGGCACTGCATTTCCTTAGCGGCTCCCTATATACTCTGCTGCAGGGAAATTGAATCGGGACCCAGAAATACTCAGACAGGTCAGACACGGATCTACGGTACATTTGATCCTACAGGGACCGCACCACAGATCTATTCAGATCCCTTACAGGGAAACTTTACTTTTCCACAAACAATTTGTAGCATTTAACACCTGGAATATACAGACAGTATACACACTGCAGAAGACTGAATATCTTTGCAAATACTTTGCTTGTCTCATCTTGTTCAATTTTATTTGCAATTCTGTGTATCAGGATCCACGCGATACTGCCAGTGTACCGTTACTACAAAGATGCTTGTAAAAACCATACAGCACATTGCACAGGTCTCCAATGACCGTAATACACTTTGCTGTGACTCCGGTTCACGTGTCCATCCTCTCCTAGATGCCGGTACTTGTGTTCAGAGTATAGTACAGACATGGCTAACCTGCGGCTCTCCAGCTGTTGTAAAACTACAACTCCCACCATGCCCTGCTGTAGGCTGATAGCCATAGGTAGTCTGGGCATGCTGGGAGTTGTAGTTTTGAAACAGCTGGAGAGCCTCAGGTTGGCCATCCCTGGTATAGTAGGTTTTTTTGTGTTAGATTGTTGTATGGCGCGTGCCCTGGCCGGTGGCTCAGCTCTATTCCTATACTCAGTACTCGCTGCTCACTTGGAGCGTTAAGTGACGTCACTTAATGAGTTATGGGTGCCTAGGTGTATCAAAAATCCTTGCTATCCTTTGTCAGGGACAATGAAGGATAGCGATCTATCCAAATGGCTGATATCCCACTCTTCAGTGTTCACAAAATAGGTAAAGGAAAGGAGGTGTTCTCCTTGAAGGCCAAAGTTACCAAGAGTCATTTGCCTTAGGCAGCCACATACTAAGCATGTGGCCCAAATATTAGGAAGACAATTTTGTGTAAATCTACCCCCCCCTCAACATTTCATCAAGAACGAGCAGCACATTTACTCACTGTTGCATGATCTGCGACATTCAATTACTCAAAGTATTCACTCTGCTTTCACAGCCACTGAATGTCAAAATGCATGATGGGTCACTCCACGAGTCTCCATCTAGCCAGGACGCTTAAATGGACAATTTCTTCAGATACTCCAGCCAAGATGCAGGAAACAATAGCTTCTCGTGACTGAACTTTCACAGTTGCAATAGACACATTAGGGTGTCAGGGATCTATTCGCTGGGATGAGGGTCCCCAAGTCCCATGACTGAATGAAGCAGTAGACTCTATTCACTTCTACAGGGTTAATGTAGACAGTGCTCCTCCACCATCCCATTAAAATAAATCACTGAAGCATTGGACTGGCCCCTTGTTTTCCAAATTACAGAGGTTATTAATGACCTTTCCTGTGGATAGGTGATTGAATAATTTTCACAGGATAACCCCTTTAAGATGCTTGTGAAGCACACAACTCGCAGGTTACTCGCTCCTCATCATTACAGAGTAGGGTTCTGTTTGGCTATGGCAGGTACTGAATGTGAGGACACTGTCAATAAATTCTTGTCTCCAAACGTGTATTTATTTGGTTGACGTTCATTGTGTCTTCTTGACTCTTGTCTCCCATTTAAGGCTCCTTGATCTTCTGACATGGTTGGTCTCATAGTCTCTCCTGAGGTCTCCTTGGCGGATGAACCAGTGAAGATCCAAGCATGGGGTCTACCTCCTCAGCAAATCATCACGATAAGATTATGGCTGAAGGATGAGAAAGGGGAGATATTTCACTCCAGAGCTTTCTACCAAACAGATATTGAAGGGAAGGTGGATCTGGAGAAATCTCCCGCCACTGGTGGAGACTTCCATGGAGTCTGTCCTATGGGCCTATTCTGGGCTCTAAGGCCAGCTATCCCATTTCTAAGGCTGATGAAACGTGATGTCATGGGAAGTCCTTTCTCTGTTCATGTGGATCTATATTCCTCATTGGTGCTAAATCCACTTCCTGGAGATTCCCCTGCCGCCACCAAAGTCATTGAAAGATGGTATGTGTCTCCAGGAGTCCAGAGAATACTAATAAGAGAAGGACGAGTACGAGGAGCACTTTTTCTCCCACCAGGTAGGTAACTTCTCTATTGTCTGTCAAAAGTTTAGACAGGCTATATGTAGTTTACCTGAATTTTCTATATATGAAATAAGACCAGGGCTGAATTTACATTGGGTGATGTCTTGGGCAGTACCTAATGTTATACTGCTATACAGTGTAAAAACAACCATTACATTGTGAAATAACTGCCATACAGTATGGAAACCAAACGTCTTCCATAAATAACCATGTCATACATTGATGCCACCACCATATGCTGCAAAAATAATACAGTATGGAGTACCAAAGTTACAGTGCCACACAATGCCTATGTAAATGCCCCCAAAGAGTATTCAACTAATACCATTATAACAGCTCCATGCATAAATCTAATATCAGCGCTATATAATGTCTAAATAATACTGATATACAACTATTAGAAAGATTATTGGTGTGTATAAACCTCAGTTGTGTAACCTCAATGTAATCTGTGGCATCCCCTTCAGTGGCAGAGACCTCAAAGGCCGGCTCAGTGGGATTTCCTTCAGTACCATGTAGAACTACAGGTGACCTTTTTTTATATCGCCTAAGTAAGGGCAAGAAGCAGGCAATTTATTATATCAGTGTTTTTGGTCATTAGGTATTGCATTTGTTTTTAAAAGTGTAAGTGATAAATTAAACTTCAGTGCTTCTAGATACTCATGTACAGTACCTGTACCAGTCATTTGGCAAGCCTGCTAACTCGCATTACTCTTTCTCCTCCTCCCTGCTCTCTAGTTCCACTGCAGATAGTGAGAAACTTCCTGACTGAATACTGCTGTGATCACAGGACTTTATTTACCTAGTGCATTTGTTATAAATACACAGACATTGTAATTCTCTAATTTATTAATCTATGGATGTATTTATCTATGGATCATTGCAGGTGTGCTTTAAGGGGTTATCCAGTTTTAAAGTACATTTTTTAATAAGCTTAGAGTACCCCAAACTATACATATTTTTGCCTCTTCATGTTGGCTCTTCCAGAACTTGCTTTTTTTCATCAGCTTCCTGATGTGTTTTTATTTTAAATAAATCCAGCATGCTTTGCTCTGTAATGTTTCATAGGGCTTGCTCCACCTTATTAAAATGGAGAGAGAATTACAGGATGACTGTATGTCTGCAGAAGAAACATGCCAGGAAAGTTCTGTGATCTCAGCAGCATCAACACATCTAAGCAGACAGTTTCTGCAGACATAAGAATAGGTATATGGGGCAACAATATGCAGTTCATTATGAAACTAGAGAATAGTTTTTAAGCATTGCAATAGACAGCCAAAACAGCCATCACGTCTAGGTACAAGTAGATTTGGGCCTATTAATTTATTACCCAATACAGTGCGTTGGCATCAGAATAACGTCTTCTACCTGAACTGTGAAACTAACCACATGGAATATTTCACTTAGATGGTGATACCTGATGTTCCAAAGTAATAAAAATTCAACAAAAGTGGAGCTCTCCTTTAAGGCCATCACCAATGATAGATTTTATAATGGTTGAAATCCATTTTTTGCTTCTTGTCTTCTCTTTAGGTGAAGGGCCATTTCCAGGAGTTATTGACATTTTTGGAGGTGTCGGTGGTCTGATAGAGTTTCGTAGTGGCCTCCTGGCCAGCCGTGGTTTTGCCTCACTTGCTCTGGCTTACTTTGCTTATGATGATTTGCCTAAGACTCTTGGTCAATTGGATTTAAAATATTTTGAGGAAGCCGCTCAGTTGCTATGGAGTCATCCAAAAGTAAGTTTAACTTCATACATAGAATCGTGTCAAGAAGTCTTATAGTCTATGGACTTTGTTGAAGGGTTACTTTCTATTGTACATGGGCATCTTAATAAATTAGAATATCATCAAAAAGTTAATTAATTATAGTAATTGGGGGGAGTTGCAGAGAGCGATGAGGAGAAAGCAAAGCTACTAAATATCTTTTTCTCCACTGTATTCACTGAGGAAAATAAACTATCAGATGAAATGCAGAATATAAAAGTAAATTCCCCATTAAAAGTGCCCTGTCTGACCCAGGAAGAAGTAGAGCTGCGTCTTAAAAAGATTAAAATAGACAAATCGCCAGGACCGGATGGCATACACCCCCGTATCCTAAGAGAATTAAGTAATGTCATCGACAGACCCTTATTTCTTTTTTTTTTTTTTTTTCCCATTTAAAGTTTTTATTTATTTTCTTGTATAACAGGCAACATTGACAATGTACAAATATTTCCAAACAATGTATGGAGTGAGTGAATGATAATGCAGTCTAATTTTCCGCATAAAACAGTACATCGTGACTTGTATCATGAATCATAAGAATAAAAAGGTAAATTCAAACCAAAAATTCTTTCTCCTGTCATTCATTTAACAAATGCTCTCTCGTGTCCCAAGGCTGCCACTGTTTCATAAAACTGTCCACCGAGTTTCTCTGTAAAGCCACAGAGTATTCCAGGGATCTAATCTTTTAGTCTGGAAATTAGATCAGAAAGTAATGGCGGGGAGGGTCGTTTCCAGTACAAAGCAATAAGGCACTTAGCAGCCGTCAGAATATGAAGCAGCAACCTAGCACCTGGCCCCCTCAACATGGGTGGGACTACATTCAATAAGAAATAGATCGGATCATTAGGAGGGCTGACCCCTAAGAGAGTCTTAATGAGATCTCGTACCTGTGACCAAAAAGTAGCCAGGGCAAGACCAAAATATGTGGAATTGCGAAGCCTGACACCGGGAGCATCTCCAACAAAGGTCTGGCACCTCCGGGTTCATAGCATGAAGTACTGCTGGTGTATGGTACCAGAACATCAGAATCTTCAATTGATTTTCTTTGTATGTTATTGAAGAAGAACTCAGGTGGGCCCGTCTCCAGATGGTTTTCCAGACCTCCGGGGAGAGCTCCCGTTGCAGCCAATCCTCCCATTTTAACATATAAGGGTGTTTGAATCCCTGAGGGTAGTCAAAGGATAAGAGTATCCGATAGATTTCAGTAATTAAACCTTTTGAGGAGGGACTCCGAGTACAAATCCGTTCAAACGGAGAGAGATTGGGAACACACGAGGATCCCAAAACTCCCCTACTGTAGTGTAGTATTCTCTGGTATTGGAATCTCAGATTGTGAGGGAGAGAGTATTTAGTCACCAGATCCTCAAATGAGAGGACCTTTCCTGAAAAATTATCCTTCAGGTCAAGAAGGCGATATAGTCCAGCCCCAGACCACGGTCGTACCATGTCTGCATCGGAGCTGCCTGGGAGATGAGGAGTGTAAAGAAAAAGAGTAAGTGGGGATTTAATAGTGGCTAAGTTATATTTCACTCTAGATTTCAGCCAAATATCTCTAGTGAACCGCATAGGGCCTAGGAGATTAGAGGAGGAAATCTCAACTATGGGACCCCAGATTAAGGTCCCCAGGTGGGTAGGTGCCAGCCACAGCCTCTCGATCTCCGTCCATCTGTTATAGGAGTGAAACGTGGACCAGGAAGTGATCTGCTGTAGGTGGGTCGCTAAATAATAGGTAGCTAGGTTTGAAAAAGCTAGACCCCCATTCATAGTAGGTGCCATCAGGATTTTAGATGAGATCCTGTGTCTCTTATAGTTCCAAACAAACCTGGTAAGGCCTGCCTGTAGTGAGCGAAAAACCATAGCTGGAACCCCCACCGGGAGAGTCTCAAACAGGTACAAAAATTTGGGGAGTATGGACATTTTAATAGCTGCTATCCGGCCAAGTAAAGAGAGAGGTAGAGACTTCCACTTCGCCAGTAGAGAGTGAGCTTCTGTTATCAATGGAGGGAAATTTGCTTTGTATAAGTCTGAATAGCGCGAGGTCAGATAGATACCCAGGTACTTAAGAGAGTGGGTACGCCAAATGTAGGGAAACCGCCCCTGCAGGAGAGTAAGCCTATCCGGTTTTTATTTAATCGGCAAAGCTTCGGATTTGGAGGTGTTTAGTTTATAACCAGATAGCCCACTGTATCTATGTAGCACCGAGTGGAGGTTGGGGAGGGAGATAAAAGGGTTTGTCAGGGTGAGCAATACGTCATCTGCAAAAAGTGAAATTGAAAATGACTTATCCCTGACCATGACACCCTGTATGTCATGAGAGTTGCGGATCATCGCTGCAAGGGGTTCTATGCTGAGTACATAAAGGAGTGGGGACAAAGGGCATCCCTGCCATGTTCCATTATGGATTAAGAGGGAGGAGGAATGAGCATGGGGTAATCTAACCACCGCTGAAGGAGAGGAGTAGAGGCCTCTCAGGGCCGTCAGAAAAGGGCCCCTAAAGCCAAAGTGATGCAGCGCTCTGAACATAAAGTCCCAATTTAAACGATCAAAGGCTTTTTCGGCATCTAGACTAAGCAATACAGCCTCCACTCCAATCAGCGATCTCCAATAAGTCCACAGCCCGTCTAGTGTTATCCCCAGCCTGGCGAAATCTAACAAAACCAACTTGGTCCTTATGGATCAAATGGTGAAGCCAGGTATTAAGTCTATTCGCTAGTAGTTTGGTGAAAATTTTCAAATCTGAATTCAGGAGACTGATAGGCCTATAGCTAGCACAGTCTGCGGGGTCCTTACCAGGCTTGGGGATAACCGTCACATAGGATTGGAGCATAGTATTAGGGATCCCATCCCCCTGCAAAAACCCATTGAACAACCTTACCATATGAGGAGTCAGCACTTCCCGAAACGTCTTAAAATAAGCATAGGGGAGTCCATCTGGACCAGGGGTCTTCCCATTGGGCAAGTCAGAGACAGTCTCATCGACTTCCTCAGCAGTTATCGCAGGGGCGTCGCTAGGGCTTTTTATCCGGGCCCCGAATCAATCTACCACTGCCCGGGCTTTTTATCCGGGCCCCGAATCAATCTACCACTGCCCCGAACCTCGGGACTGGTGGAGACAGCTGCAGTGGGACCCGATCCTCTAAGGGGGCCCCCCCTGCTTCAGTCGGGACTCCAGAGTGGGGAATTTCCCAGGTTAGGAGTCCCTGCTTTGACTCCATATATGGACATAGCCATGTCCATATATTAGTAGTTAGTGTTATGAACTGTGAAAGGGGTATTCCCACTATGCTTGGGAACACCCTGTATATTTATACGTCTAGTTTAGACTATAATTTTAAAACACTCATGTGGGGATTTGAACTCACAACCTTCTACATTACAGGCAAGTACCTTAACCACTGGGCTATGGAGCTCAGTGTTAAGCCAATGATGAAAAACCTCATAGAAGTTCTCTTGTATAATGCAAGAGAACCTCTTAGGAGGTTTTTCAATATTAGAGAAACCTCTATGAGGTTTTTCACTATTGACTTAACACTGAGCTCAATAGCCCAGTGGTTAAGGTACTTGCCTGTAATGTAGTAGGTTGTGAGTTCAAATCCCCACAGGAAATTTTGAAAATAAAGCTTAAAGCGGCTCTGTCACTAGGTTTTAACCTATGTATTTAAATACATAGGTTAAAACCCCTTAACTTGTACAGTTAGAACATACCTGTATTGCAGAGTACAGCGCAGCGGTTGTGCTGAAAAAAGACCTTTAAACTTTATGTTAATGAGCCTTCGGAGCACCGGGGGGCGGGCTCTTTCTTCCTGAGCACCGCCCCCCGGGTCCCGAGGCTCTCCCCGATGCCGACGTCCACGCCCCTCTGAAAATTGATTGACAGCTGATATCCCGCCGGCGCATGCGCAGAAGCGCTTGCAGTGCCGAACACCGCAAG